>JAOXNJ010086609.1:8930-22547 GCA_028566655.1 Metis holothuriae
GTATTTTGCTCCTTTTTGGCCATGTCAATCGCGCTGATCAAACGCTTTCTGCCAATGGAAGAAAGTAATGGCTTTCCTTCTCCTTCAGTTCACTAAAAGACCTATATATAAATGTCCTTCCACTGTACTACAACAATTACAGATGTACTATTGCACTACTTTTGGCAGTACATAACAAAAATTGTTTTATGAGCTCGAATTGTACTTTTTTGCCTTATGGCACATTGACAGTACTCTTCAATTCTGACTTATCTTTCTTTACATTTTTACTCAATTATGAGAGCACTATTACCTCAATGCCATATGATATTACTGGCCTCAGTAAAGAGAACAGTACAGTATTATTGTGTTGCCTGAATGCGTGGCCAATCAGGCACAAGGAGCCTCTTAATACGGGAAAGTTCTAGCTAAATATGCATTACACAAACTATTTAGTAAAGAGTACATAGAGTGGTAGTATAAAAGGACACTTTGTTTGTAGTAAAAGGTGTTTGTTTTTGCCTCATTGGACACGTTGTTGTTGCCTGAGGGCCTCTCTCATCATCAAGATACACTCATTGAATGCATGAATATTATTGGAATATTATGAATATTATGAATGTGCATATTCATTCATTCGATGGACACAGCCGTCCATCAATGGGCACGTCCTTCATAGCATCAATCCTTCTTTCAGGCCGAAATATCACAAAAAAAGGTCCAAAAACAATAATAATAGTACTGTAATAAAAGAATGGTGATAAATAGTCGTGTTTTTTCCTTGTTTCCACATACATATGTATAGTGTGAGATGGATGTCTTTATGGAAGGACAATCAGCTAAAAGCCTTGGCTAAAGCGTCAGATTGGCTGAATAGAGTCGAAATAAATCCCAGAGAGACAACAAGACAAGAGCCCTTAATGTAATGGGCAATAATGCACTCCTTTTATATAAATTATACAAAAAATGGTACATATTGAAGTATTTAATTAATGTTTTGTACATATTAGCGGCAAGTGCGTTGATAGTGGGGGAGAGGGACGTGTTCGTGAAGACGGACAGCACCATCAGTCTGACCTGCAGCATCAACCTCTTCTCGGTGCCGGCGCCCACGCTCACCTGGTTCCACCACTCCACCGAGCTCCGTCTGGACTCACCCAGGCAATCAAATCGGCCCTAATCACTTAATTGATTGATTAATGACTTAATGACTTAATGACTTGATTGGTTGGTTGCAGGGGCGGCATCAGCCTGGAGTCTGAGCGGACGCGCTTCGGCACGACGTCGACGCTGCAGGTGGCGCGCGCGGAGCTGAGGGACAGCGGCAACTACACGTGCAAGCCGTCCAGGGGGAGGGCCGTGTCGGCGCACGTGCACATCATCAGAGGCAAGATTATCCTAATCTATTTATACATCATGATGGCAATCACTTTGTTAATCGCCTTATTGCAGATGAGCACCCGGCAGAACTGCAATTGGACGGAAAGCAGCAACAACAGACTTCTGGTGGCGCCAAAAATGCTTTGGGTCCCGCCAAAATTGTCGTACTCCTGCTCCTCATTCACAGTGGATGAGATTCGAATTTTTGGCGGGAAATTTTGACAACTGTGCAAATGTGACCAGCTAAATTGTCTTGAAAAGTGACCAATCGCCTCGAGAAGTGAGATTGTCACTGATCAGTGTATCTTTTGGGATTGACAGATTTTGGGGCCCCAAACTTTTCGTGTGACTCTTTGACTTTCCAAAAAGACAACTTGGTGATGGCTCAATTGTGCTTCGCTCTATAAGAAGATTTTTAAAGGAGCAGCAATTTTCGTGAACATTTGCCAGTTAAAGTCTGTGAAAAGGAGAGAGTTCACACTAAAAAGTGAGTGAAAGAAGACATTGCAGATGGGTGACCAGGAAAAATGGACAGAAAAGTGACAACGAACCAAAACTGTTCCATTCAAGAAAAGCAGTAATGAGATGAGTGAGAAAATCCCCAGAAGAAAATGTGTAGTACATACCTACGTAGTTGTTGGCACCAAATATGTAGTAGAAAGATGTTCAACCAGTACAAAAAGTCGCTATGGATTCACACGAAATTTCCCCAAAATCTAGGTACACAAAAAAAGTGTGTAATTAATGCCCAAATTAGTTAATTAGAATTCAAAAATGTTTGCCATAAAGTCACGAAAATCTATCCTAAACCAAAAAAGTCAGAGCATTTTCGGAGTTTTAGGCAATCAAGCAATTGTTTAGCGTCCCCAAAGCAATTTTCATTGTTGTCACAATCTATTTAGATGTTTTTTGCTCTTGTTGTGTGCACTTAATAATCACCCAAAATTCGGATTTATTTCACCCCCCAAAAAAGAAAATTCTTTAATGAAAGCAATCTCAGTGTTTATGCAAACACTCAATAATGATGTTAATTGGTAGAGCAGTAAGTAAAAACATTTAAAAATATATGTTTTACCCAAAAAATGTCTCAATATTCATTTATGGCCTTAATAACCACAAAACAACCCAAAGTTATTAAACAACACTACCTACTTTACTTCTCCTCTGTAGTGCATTAGGAGTGCAGCAAAAGTTGTTTCTTCCCACAAAATTTGGCCTTGGGCAAAAAAAAGGTCATGTATCACTTTGTGTGCTGGTGGATAATGGACGAAATGACGGGGAAATCTTATCGCAAAGCTCAGAAAAACCTTGTTAAAAAAAAGTTAGTGCAAGCACAAAACCCCTCTCTCTCTATTTTTTGCTCTCCAGACATAATATTGTATTACAGTAGTAATATGTGAGTATATATAACAAAGATGCAGTACAAAAAAACTTCTCAATTTTGCTCAAAATTGCTCTTAATTTCTGTATTAAAAGCTCAAAAAACTCAAAAAATACTAAAAAAAAGAGCAGAATTTATATCAATTTTGTGTACGTATAAGTTCTGACAAAGTGAATAGTGAGTAGTGACAGCTTGTCTGGGGTCTTAAACAAACTAATACCATTAGTCCCCTTTATATAAAAGTGTCATTATGTACTGTTTATTGTTGTACTGGACTTGGCAGTCCCAAGGGAGCACTCAATATTGGTCGTAAACACCGCGGAAAAGGGGACAATAAAAGGCGGAATAAAGCAAGATTTCAATAAAAAGCATAAAAGGAAAAAAAGAGAAAAATTTAGAGAGCTTCTCTCTGAACAAGTTTTGGTTGTCTAACTTCCAACAAACAAAATGTCTAGTACGTGCAAAATTGGCTTTGACCTTTGTTGTTTTTTGCACTCGGCCTCGTTTCTCGTGCTTGTTAGCAGCAAAAACCGAGAGGGCACGAGAGAAAAGAAAAAAAGTTGGATACTTTTTCCACTTACATACTTGGATATACTTTGTAAATTTGCTTTTATTTCAAGCCGCAACTTTGAATTTCGACGAAAAGCAGCGAAATTTCCCCTTCTAATGTACACTTCTTACATTATATGTACACTTTGTACTTTTAGTACTATACCTATATATATATGGATAAAAGGCGCGACTTTCAGAGGCAATCGCGTGCACGAGGTCAAGTACATTGAGAGGGACCAAAACACTCGGAGTAAAGAGCAGTTTGCATGAAAACACATTTCTTTTTATTATTATACAATATCATACTGTAGTGTTATATTAAATGTTTTTAATATAAAACGATATTGGGACCGCAGAAACCGCTGCTTCTCTGCTAATGATCCTGCTGCTGAAAGCTCATTTAGGGCTGATATAAAATCGCTTTCTTTTGGTAGAAAAAGCAAAAAATGCCAAATCTATTATTGTAACACTAAGGTAAAAAGTATGTATGTATCTCTTTATTGTATATCAAAGCTGACACACTTCATTTGACACTCTGAGTGTGAGAAAATATCATTGGAAATGAGTATTTCTTCAGTAATGATGACTCGAGTCTTCAGTAATGAGAGAGCCTCTAGTAAAAAATACATGAAAAGTGATTAATGATTGTCCTTTTTTTTTGAGTGTTTCTAAATGAAATCCTTTGATTGCTCTCATTTTTTGCTATACACTTTTGAGAGAAAGGAAATGGATGAATAAATGAGTGACAAAAGGGGAATAAAAAAGGGCCTGATTTGACCAGCAGGTGTCATCAAGGGAATGGGGCAAATCTAATAAAACTTTGATTAAGCCTAAATGTGCCTTAATACAGCACAATTGTCATATATTCCGTAATAAAAGAAGTGCTTCACAATGTTTTATTTAATGGCTCTGTATTGCACACTCTAATGGAAAAGCTTGCTGGCTGAATTATTCAGGCAGTACCTAAGTGCTTTCTGAACAATGTTTAGCATAAAAGGGCCTATTTAACCCTTTTTTCATTACAAAACATTAATAGTTTGTAAAGATAAAAAGAGGTTTTAATTATCAAAAATTAAAGATTTTTAGTAATAAAAAGAATATTGATGGTTTTGAACTGCTTTCTAATTGATTATGGAACATTTGATGACTCAAATTATAATATAGTAGTAGTTATAACCGTATATAATAGTAATAGGTATATATAGTATATATAGTAGTTTACTTTCTTTGTATAATATTTGCAAATTAATGTACTCTAACCATATATAAGTAAGTGTCTTAATAAGGCAGTAAAGCGGTTTTGCAAGTGAATATCGGAGTCGATAGTGAGTGTGGCCACGCATAAATTAGCTTGGGTCGAGTTCATTGAAAGCTGCAAAAAACGACGACAATCTCGACTCACCAAGCAAGAAAAGGCAATCTCGCTTTCCTCACTCTTTTTTTGCGATTTTGCACAAGTTTGCGAAATATTTCGCAAAATATATACTAAATAGAGAAAAGAGGATGGCAGTATCGATTAATAGGACAATTTGTGTGTCCTGTGGTTAATTGACAGAACTTATTTGGTTTCTTTAATGGACTTATTATAACAGAATATTTATATTCAAGCAACCTTTACACTAATACTGACTCATTTAGCTAACAGTAACGACTCATCCATCAATCAGTAAGGCTTAAGTAAAGTACATTAATAGCAAAATTATCTCTGTTTACCTAGAGCATTATGCCCTATCACTTTGTCAGTAATGCCATATTAGGCTTCATCAAAAGACAACTCATTGATTCATTGTCCACGTGGAAGCAGATGAAAAGGTTCTACTCCTTGCTGGCCTTGGCCACCATGTCGGCCTTGGCCATGGAGAGGCCGGGGAACCTGTCCTCGCTGATCCAGGACTTCATCCAAGTGGCCAACATCGCCGGTTAGCCTCAAATCCCACCAAAATACGCGATTTTCCCCTTTTTTTTCTTAAAAATGCACAAAATTGTTCGAAATCGACAGAGATGGAGCAGGTGATAAGGGATCGCATTGAAGAGGATGACCCCGAAATGGCCAGTTTGATTTGCTACATTCGCTCCTCAGAGGAATTTGCCGCCATCTGGCGCAAGTTCTGGCGCCATTCCGAGGCGCAGAGACTGAAGCAGTGGCTGAAGGATCGCAATTTGGACCTGGACGAGCTGAAGGAGTGGCTGAACAACTTGATCGACGTCAACCTGATCAAGCCCTGCAACCACGTCACCAAGAAGGGGGAGAGGTCGGCGCTCTTGGACGAGCTGCTGGAGCTGCTGCCCGTCGAGGAGCTCGTCAAGTGGCAGCTGGAGCAGGTCGTGGTCAACAACGACATGCTGGAGCTGCTAAAACACATCAAGGTCGAACTAAATGTCCCATTTTCAACTTTTCCGCGAAAAAGCTTTACAAAAGCCACATTTTTTGGGTTTTGCGAAGGCGGATGAGACTCGTGGCGTGGTCAGTCATCTCTTCTCCATCGCCGAGTTCAGAGCTTTGAGGTGCAGGTGGCAGGACAGTGGCTATGATATAGACAACGTTGAGATGCTGCTCTGCAAGTTTGTCGAGTGGAAGAAATGTCCCTCAATCAAGTGCAATCAGCTGAGAAACTGAACTTGGGGAAATGGGAACAGAGGGCATCAGATGTATTTGGAATGATATATTTTTATTCCTTTCAAAGCTTTAAAGACTTGCAACTATCTAGAGTTTAGGGCTGTATGATTTGCTCATTATTTCACTTGAATATGATGCTCTTATTTGTTTGTAATTCGATATTATAAGATGTTTTGTTTAAGTTTGTCCAAAACCAATTAGTGGATGTTAATTGACAAAATATTAAAGTGCTTGCATTGATCCTTCCATTAAAAGGATAAGAACTCTGTCAAAAATTATCTCACATTCTGATGAAGCCTAGCAGAGCAGTGGTTAAGCCACTGATCTTATTCAGGCCAGCACCTGTTATCCTTGGTCAAGAATGCAAAAGTGACATTTCTTGGTTCAAAATCAAACTTGTCAATAGGCTTGAATCTGGCTTGCTTCACATGGGTGTTGCTCCACTGGAATGGCTTCATTAATTCATTGTGGGTTGGCCCAGCAACAGCCACAAAATTTAGATTGGGGAAGGATCCTGTCCAAGCCAATTTGGCATCCAGCGCTCCATGTGCAGATGGCATAACCATAAAGTCGTATTCTTCAAATACACATTTGGTCCCGTCCAAAGCCAAGTCTAATCTGTTAGCAATGGATGCTGCTGGATTGCGCTTGTTTGGTTCACAACCCTCAATTAATCCATGGGGATCATTTTCAAAGTCATTGTAGCGCATCAATTCCATCAATGAGGCCAAATCCTTCACCTGAAAAATAACCAAGTAATGCTTAGAGGTATTAGATCAAAGGGGACTCTTTCTGTATTCTTTATAATAATACTAATTACCTTATTTTGTTCTCTCTTGAAAATAAGTGCTCTGTTGGTCCCATCATGACTGAAATAGTCTCCAAACTCCTCCACCTTCTCCCTGGCACCACTCTCTTCAAACATCTCATCATAGAAAGGTCTATTATAGGAAGCCCAATAACCCTCATCTCTCAGCACTTGGGTCTGATCAGCAACCATAATTGAATCTGGCAACTGTTCCAACACAAAGAAAACACCATCCATCAAATTTGTCTCATTCATTTTAAACTTATTATAATCGATTATCATCCATTGGTTGTTGTAGGTGCCACTGTTCTCTCTGCTGAAGTGATCGCTCCATTCTTGCCCACTAGAAGCCAATCTATTGGCAACCATGACCCTGATCAATTCCATCACAATGCCTTTTGACTTCAACCTTGTGTACAACTGCTTGTTCCAGATGTACAATGTTGTCTCTGTGGTTGCTAGGCCCGATGACAAGAGGTAAAAGTCATCCAATGAGCCCACCACACCAGCATAACTTGACATGCTAATGCTCGTAGAAGCCACTCTATTCTCTGATGATGGTAATTGATGGTAATTAAAAGTGTACATCTTTAGTACTCGGTAGGCCATAGCTCTATAGTCATGCCAAGTATTATGAGCCACCATCAAGTCTTGCTTATCAGGTAAGTGCTTGATCAACACAGAACAAGATGGGGCACTTCTATTGATGGTGGCTATATTGGGACTTGATAAATTTTTTGGGTGTTGTAGGGAATAGAGCTCCTTGAGATCCCAGAAGTCAACAGCAAAGTTGAGTAGCAGCACGCCCATGTCCTTGTCAAACTTGTCATCATTCTCACCCTTGTCTTCCCTCATGTCCATACCCATCTTCATTCCTTTCACCTGGTCATAGAACAGTGACACTTGATGCCAATAGGGATCAGTAGAGGCATGCAACTCAATTTGAGACATGACATAATCCGTGTTCTCCTTGAGCCTGGCCTTTACCCATGAGCATGCCTTGGGTTCACTGGCACAGATGTCGTAGGCAAAGAATTCATTGTAATGTTCTATTATCATCTTTCTATAAGAATAACAAAAATAAAATTGAGCCAATAACATATGTAGTGGAATAAGATTTCAAATGATGATTCTTTTACCTAGTGAGGAAGCCCTCTGCAATGCCTGCAGCAATTGCTTGATGCTGATCAGTTGCATCAGGCCTGGTCTCAATCTGAAGGTGGGTCCATCCATCAATAAGCTGAGAGTTCGTGAAGTTTGCTCTGGCCACCAATTTCGGCTGGTTGTGAAAGTCGTTCAAGGTCTTTTCAATTCTCCATTTGCCATCCGCAAAGGAAACTGAGGCAAAGTTGCTAGGGTCCACGCTGACATTAGAGGCAGAGATTGCCAACATGAAGAGGAATGCACAAATGTGGAGCAAGAGACGCATCCTGGCTATAGTAGTGAGACTGTTACTAATGTGACCAATTAAAGAGAAAAAATATTCTTTTGGGTTTGGTTGAATTCTCTGTTGCCACGTCAAATGCGCCCATTCGACTTCCTTCACAATAAAATGCAAGGATTGAAGACAGGTAGTAGCTGACTGGTGGAACAGCCTTTTTTTAGCCAGCAGTTCTTCCACTTGGTGATGTAAAAACCTAGTTTGGTGTTGCTAATGGAAAGATCTTAACACAGGTTTAAGACACTCAGACTTCAGATAACTCTACTGTGCGCCAGTATGCACATTCACTTACAAACATGTCTCTACTGTGCTGCATCAACTTTTGAGAATGCCAAGAGCTCGGCTGACGAATTGTATTTATAAAAGAACTTTTCTCTTCAGTTTTCACTCTCCTTACCCAGAAAATACGAGCAGCTTTAGAATTTGCATTGGTTCCATTTGAGTCCATCTTCTTTTAAAAGACTTTTACTAGTTAAAAAAGAAAAAGTGCAATTGCTAAAGGTAGACCTTTGAAACCGACAATGAAAAGCATTGTTCCAGATAAAATTAAAGTCACAGTCTGAGCAGGGTTAACAAAATGGAAAAAGCCAAAATTTCAGCACTGGTCTTGACATAGCTGGCTTTGTTATTATGAGCCAAGAAAGCAAAGGTGATATTTTTGGCCTCAAAATCAAATTTGTCAATGGGTTTGAATCTGGCTTGTTGGACATGGGTGTTGCTCCACTGGAATGGTTTCATTGCTTTGTTGTGCATTGGACCAGCCACAGCCACAAAGTTTAGATAGGGAAAAGATCCTTTCCAAGCCAATTTGGCATCTAGAGCTCCATAAGCAGAGGGTACAACCATATGGTCATACTCTTCAAATACACATTTGGTGCCTTCCAAGGCCAAATCAAGTCTGTTAGCAATGGATGCAGCAGGGTTGCGATTGTTGGGCTCACAGCCCTCAATGAGTCCTTGGGGATCATGTTCAAAGTCATTGTAGCGCATCAACTGCAATAATGAGGCCAGATCAGAAACCTGTCAAAAATGCCAAAAGATAATTATTTTAGGTAACAAACCTTACAAAGAATAATTCAAGAAGGTCCCATTATTCTTTAAAACAATTTTAACCTTATTCTGTTCCCTCTTGATGATGAGTGCTCTGTTGGTCTTGTCATGGCTGAAAAAGTCACCAAATTTCTCCATCTTCTCCCTGGCCCCACTTTCCTGAAACACCTCCTCATAAAAGGGTCTATTGTAGGAGGCCCAATAACCCTCATCTCTCAGCACTTGAGTCTGATCAGCAACTACAATTGTATCAGGCAATTGTTCCAGTACAAAAAGCACACCATCCACCAAATGTGTCTTGTTAAATTCAAACTTATTATAATCAATGATCATCCATTGGTTGTTGTAGGTGCCACTGTTCTCTCTGCTGAAGTGGTCACTCCATTCCTGCCCACTTGAAGCCAATCTATTGGCAACCATGACCCTGATCAATTCCATTACCACACCCTTCATCTTCAGTCTTTTGTACAACTCCTTATTCCAGATGAACATGGTAGTCTCAGTAGCTGCCAGGCCTGAGGACATGAGGTAGAAGTCATCCAATGAGCCAACTAAGCCAGCATAGCTTGACATACTGATACTAGTAGAAACCACATTTGCCTCTAATGATGGTAATTGGTGGTAATTAAAAGCGTACATCTTAAGGACTCGGTAAGCCATTGCTCTGTACTCATGCCAAGCATTGTGAGCCACCATCAGGTCATTTTGATCTCTCAAGTGCTTGATCAACACTGAACAGGATGGAGTGCTTCTCTTTTTTTTGGCCTGACTTTGACCATTCATATAATTATTTGATGAATTGCTTGGTTTTTCTATCTCATAAAGTTCCTTGAGGTCCCAGAAGTCAACAACAAAGTTGAGCAACAGCACGCCCATGTCCTTGTCAAACTTGTCATCATCTTCCCTCTCCTTCTCATTTCTCATTTCCATGCCCATCTTGATGCCCTCAATCTGTTCGTAAAGAAGTGAGACCTGATGCCAATAGGGATCAGTAGAGGCATGCAACTTTATCTGAGACATGACATAATCCGTGTTCTCCCTGAATTTGCCTCTCAGCCACTTGCATGCCTCAGGTTCACTCGCACAGATGTCATAGGCAAAGAACTCATTGTAGTGCTCTACAATCATTTTTCTGCAATCATACCAAAAATAAGTTAATATGTCTTTTTGCCAACAATTGACCTAACAATTCATGTGTAATAATAGTTCATCATTGTGCCTGGTGAGAAAGCCCTCAGCTATGCCTGCAGCCAAGGCCTGATTGTGGTCACTGGCACCAGGTCTGGTCTCAATCTGCAAGTGGGTCCAGCCATCGATGAGCTGCGAATTGGTAAAGTTGGCTCTGGCCACCAAGTTTGGCTCGTGATAAAAGTCGTTCAACGTTTTCTCGATCCGCCACCGGTTATCCTCGAAGAAGACGGAGGCGTAGCTGCTGGGGTCGACGCTGTCGCTCAACGTGGGCGTGATCAACATGGGGAGGAACGTCCATGTCGCGAGAATCGCGCACATCTTGACGTCTATCATAAATTATTTCTAATGCTTCTTCTCAGATGCCCAATTGGAAGACCTGCCTCAAGCTTTGTTTACTCAAACTACAAAGGGGAAAGGGGCCAGGTAGTGCTGGATCCGGTCGACTCTGTTTTAGGTCACAAAACATGGAAAACATAGGAATGAAGCACAGCCAATTCACATGTGTGCATCATGTGCACTAAAGATGATCGAACTTTTCATACAAGATTCTAGTCGAAAAGATGCTAAGACACGTTTTTTGTACAGTATGACTTCGATGATTCAACATGAAGTCTAATTTATTATTCGAAGAGCAAGAAATTCCCTGGATAAGCCCAAAAAGAGCAGAAAAAAGTGAGAAACAAGAGGAGAACAATGATTATTCGTTTGGTCAAAATATTCGAGAGTTTAGGCTTTGACGACGCAAATGACATCATTGGTGAAGATAATGGGTCTTTGTCTGTAGCTCTTGATGCTCTCTCTGCACCTGATGGGCGCCAGACTCCTGTAGGGGTTTTCCACGGGCCCCAGGACGAGCTGGCACTCCTTCATGAGGCTCCGCACGATGCTCAGGTTGTCGTGCATGTCGCTCTCGGTGAACTCGGTGAAGATGAGTGGCGTGCCCCTCAGCCTCTCCCCAACCATTTTGAGCGCCGGCCTCCACTCCTCGTAGAACTTGAAGCCGCAGTCCAGCGCGCAGATGACGTCGGGCCTGCTCGCCCTCTTGCTGTTCAAGTAGTCTTGATAAAGACACTTTTTCTCCATGCAAAAGGTCACCTCTCTCCTCCCTGCCTCCTCGTTTTGTTGCAGATTTTTGGCGAGGAAGCCGAATTTCGCGGGCAAATCGTTGTCGCACTCGGCGCCCACGAAGACGAGACTCAATTTCCGCAAATTGGGCAGACGCAGCGGCAGGATTTGCCACGCCTCGATGAAGCGCATCTCGGCGCGGCGGGCGCCGACCAAGTGCACAGTCAGTTCTGTGCGCCTTTCGACAACGAACTCGGATCTCAGGGACTCCAAGCCGAACAATAGGGTTAAGGGACAAGTGTAGAGAAAGGAGAGATAGTGCAGTTCGGACAACCGGTACCCCTCCAACTTGTTCGACACCACCATGGGCAGGATGGGCTGGAAGAAGTGCGCCATGTCCTCGGCCAATCTGGAGTACAGCTCCTCCCTCCGCGGTCTGTAACTCTGCGCCTGATGTCCAATCACCATCGCATTGCAGTAATTATCTGCTGCCAACTGAATTTGCTCGCAGAAATAGCGCATTTTCTCCTCCCCCTCTCTGACTTTTGCAGCACTAAAGAAGACATTGGGATACTTGTCGCTCGGTCGAAGGTCATCTGGGGCCTCGTCGGTGAGGAGACAGGTTGGCGAATAGTCAATGATGTCTTGTTCATACTGATTTAGTGGTCTTTTTAGTTTCTTTGTCATAAAAAGCGTCATTTGGTCTCGAGAAAAGACTTGTTGCCAATACATCCTTTTGCCTCTGGCCTCTTGGATGATTTTGCAAAGCTGCTTGTGCTGATTCCAGTCTTGCTTCTGCTCCTTCCCGCCGAAATATCGCACGACTCTGCATCCGCCACAGAGCTTCAAATCGCCCTGTTTGAAGGTGACTGGACAGACATTGGGCCAATAGCGCTTCTCCTCCGCACTCGACAGACAGAGGGTTCGCGTGCTTTGGTCGGGCAAATGCACGATGAGGCGTTGACTATTCCGCCAATTCTCGTTGCCAATAATGTCTTTTTTCAAGCGGTGATTGTCGACTTCCCACTCGGCCACTTGCTCCATGATCATCAGCTCCAATTCGAGCAAATTTCGCTCCTGCACGCCCAAATTTTGCGTCAATCTGGCCATCAGATCCGGCGATTCCGACGTCATTCGCATCAGCTCCATGTAATCGTCGTGATTCGCGTCGATCTCGTGGCTCAGCTCGTACAACTTCATCCGCGCGTCCATCAGAAGCTCGTACGCTTGCTCGTGGTCACTTGTCGGCGCGCAAGTGTTCGGGTCCTCCTGCAAGTACTTCTGCACTAGGTCGAAGTCGGCGCTCTTCTTGGCTTCCTGGAGCCAGACGCGGACCAAACGGTGCTGCAAATCGCGAAACCACTCGAAATTCATAATGAAAAGTTGAATTTTGGCTCAAAAATGACCAAAATCTGCCTAATTCCAATTGATTCCTACTAAAGAGAACTACATTAGAAGACTGAATAACCTATCTATATTTTGGACTCCAGTGCTTTCTTTAAAGCTTTCCTTGGGGCTGCCGATCGCACGTGGTGCCAGCAATGTTCATTTTTTTTGGCTTTGTGCCAAAAAAAGAAGCCAATTCTTACTGTGTAATGCATATATATTTCGTACTAGAGCATAAGTAGATGTAAAGGACATATTGTGGTTCTCACTTGATTTGGCGTTATTTAAGCATTGCTCTGTTAGGGTCAAATCTATCACTTTTATTGTCGCTCTCCTTATCACATTTATTCGTACTACCAATACGTATTTGATTCATGCATATTCGATCATTTTGGACAATTTGGAAGACAATTTTAATTTACTAGAGTACATATTTGCAGTACATATTTCTGATGTATAAATAACGTGTTCGTGGTTTGATTGATTAAGGAGGCTCGGAGCTCTGAAGGTAGACTGTGGCGCAGGCGCACAACACCATCATCAGACCCACTACGACTCGCACTGCAATCAATCAATCAATCAATCAATCAATCAATCAATCAATCAATCAATCAATCAATCAATTAATCAATCAATCAATCAATCAATCAATTAATCAATCAATCACTTTGATTACCTTTGGCATCCTTGAGTTGTTGTTGCTGCTGATCCAAGCCCTGCTCCATCTCCTCTCTGTTTTTGGTACTAATGATTCTGTGCTGATTTCG
>JAOXNJ010086610.1:0-11990 GCA_028566655.1 Metis holothuriae
GAACACACAGAATGCTAAGTCGAGGGTAAGCCAATGTTGCAAACCAATGTACTCGCAATGCAAAAAAAAAAAAAAAACAAAAAACAAAAAAAAAACATAAATAAGCAATGTACAATAGTTAAATAACAATTTTGTTCCTTGCAATGAAACAGTATATAACAACTTGTCTCATGGCAGAAAAAATACGTTAAACAGAGATGTATTAGTAATGGAGGCATGGATTAAAAAATACGTTAAACCCAGTCAATTTACTACATAAAAAGTTGGTAATCAAATTTAAATCATATTTGAAACTGAGATAATAGGTTATAGTGATATAATACGTTAAAGTGAGATTCGACTGTATTATAAAGTTTGTTGTAAGTACTACGTAGTTGCAAAGTGAAGAGCATGCAGTGCGTATCTGGCGTTGGCGTCTGCCAACGACTGCATCACTGCCATTATCAGCGTCTGGCCACTCCTCGCTCTACTTCGCTACACAATGCATTAATAAAAGATACTAAACAAAAAAAGTATTACAACAAGCTATCATTGTAGTGAGGAGAGATGCCAAGCTTGTTCTGCAGTCCCCGGAGACAGTTGGATGCCAGATATCAGCCAGAATGCAAGAGTCTCGTCACAAAAACGCTAGCTGTCACTCATTGCTGCCAAGAAGGGTGTAGTAATGAATAAGAACCTCTTAAGACTCTGAAAACTGGTCTATTAATCAACTCCTTAAATGTTCTGCTCTCATCGTCAAGGTCGTGTTACGGCCATCTTGCAAAAGTGGTGCTTCCTCGCACCGGGGCCCGGACTGCGGCCTGGTGTTGCAGGGCGCCACGTGTTTTTGATGTGCCACCGCGGTGAGAACCTCCAAGCAAAAACACTGCTTCTACACTGGCTCCTTCCATTTACACCATTCTTTCAGCAAACTCTTATGTGTCTTAAAAGGGGAGCAGAGCCGTTGTTGTGACGACCAGAAGCCCCCTTTTGGCAGGGCACCTGCTCTCTCTAGCAGAAGCACTGCGTACATGTCGCTTTTGTGTAATGCTTTGGTAAATGTGGTCGAACTTGGGTGCGTTGGTTGCCTTGTCGACGGATTAGCAGCCAACTTGGGGACGCCGAGCGAGTGAAAGCTCTTTGGATGGGGCCTGGACAAAGTCAACTGCAAACAAGTTTCCCAGGATGGATAAACGCAACCATGCAGGCAAACCGAAGGGGCCTCATGGCCAACTTGCCAATCATCATTAGTCACCAATTAAAAACTTCCTTAAAAGCCACCATTCCCAAATTAAAGCCTTACGCAATACCATTCCAAAGGATATTGCAAAAGTGCATTAAAGTCAATCTTTTGGTCACTAACTGATCAACCTTATTTGCGATTAATTGTTGAAGTTTGAAGAGAACAATAAATCTTCAGAAAATGGGTAGAAAACTACGCTTTAAACGCAAATTGCTTTCAGTGCGTCAAATGTGTATCACGCAAGATGAAACATAGCAGATCAGCTCGTTTTTCACCTGTAAGGCAATCAAAGATACTCGAAAAAGGCAATATTCAGTGGCCAAGGAATGATGGATTTCAGGATTGACTGATTGATTTCAATGGAAAGGCTCAGTTCAAGCCCAGACCTTGATCACACCCTGTCTGTCTCCGGACACGACGAAGCAGTTTCTGGCTTGACAAATTGCCAGACTGGAGATGCAATCGTGATGCCCTACTGGCGGCGGTTCGAAGCCGGGTTTGCTTGCAACAGTTTCGACGAGGCCCGAATCGTTGCTCTGTTGTCTCTGATTCCTGTTGGGACTGTTCTGTTGGGCCAGATAGCCCGGGTGGACGAGCTCGTGGTATACCTCGATGTTCTCGACCACCTTGCGACTATACTCGATGCTCTGCGACGAGGAGCTGGGCGACAGCGACTCTGAGCCGGCCCGGGCCATGATGAAGGAGTCGGCGTAGTTGTTCAGGTCCCAGAAGCGGATGCGCATGTCCGACCCGGCCGTCAACAATGCGCTCGAGGTCGACGTGCGCAGCGGCTGCAGCGAAGTCACGCAATGCGTTGATGGCTGTCAAATTTTGGACACAAACTCAATTAAATCAATGGGCATTTGCTCGTTTTAACTTTTAAAATTTTGTAAATTTTAAGCTTTCTACGTTGGTCTTCGAGAGCAAGGGCGCAGAGCTGGCCCAGAGGACGCGTTGCCTGCCTTGGCCCTCAAGGTTCCAGAAGCCGACCTCGTTGTTGTTCTGTCCCAAAAGACACAATCAAACAAAATCACAAAGAATCTAAGAGGTAAAAAGAATGCGCAAATTGTTACTTCTTGCTCACCTGCATGGCCACAATAACATTGCACTGAGAGCCTGGCTGCACGACGATGTCCCTGACCCTGTTCTCGGCGGGGTGCGAGCAGGTGACGACGGGCAGCTGGAAGCGCAAATCCCAGCAGACCAGTGCGCCGGAAGAGGTGCCACTCACGGCCCACGTCTGCTCCTCGGACATGGCCAGGGCCGTCTGTAGCCCCAATCTCAGCTCGTTCTCCAGACGAAACGCCTCGGTGTTCGATCGCAAATCCCAACCCACGACGAGGCCCAATGAGGTAGCAAAGATGAGCAGAGGCGACGAGAAGCCAGTCTCCTGGAAGGTCAGGCTCACGGCAGGACCACTCGTATCTGATGACAAGACGCGACGATGCAGCACTGCTCCTGTCTCCAGACTGAAACAAGGGAGAGCACAAACATTTGAGCTACTTGGGATTAATTGATTAAAAAAGAGCAATGAAAAGTCATTTCTAGTCTGTATGCTTTTCGCAAATTTATGTCTCAAAAGGGCAGTCATAACAGCTGATCAGACAATTTAAAATCAAGGCCACAGTCCTCTTTTTCTACATGAATAAGTACTATACATATTGACATAGCTTGGAAAAGCTCTTTTAGCGAAGTAATTAGCTTAAGGAGGGACAAAGATTACATCAGAATATTGGGCAAAGACATTGAGCAACAATTAGCTGTCGACAATTCTTCCACTTCAATCAATAATGAACGTTGATTCATTCTGATCGAAGACATATGTACATTGTACAACATAGATATCGTAAATCGCCTTTAGTCCCCCGACCATTTGTCATTATGTAACGTTAGGCCCGTACGAATCACACAAAAAACACGCATTCAGCACAAATCGCACTCAGAACCAATAAATACTTCGGCCAAAGTCTTGAAGTTAAAGCATGATGAAAGAGAGTAAAGACAATAGTAGTATCAAACATCCAAGCTCAGTTCCTGCCAAAAAGGTCACTGGTAAGTATCACTTATTGAGCTGACAACATGGTCAATACAGTGGAGCGTTTGACAAGAGCACAGAAAAAATATTGGCTGTCTCCCAGAAATTTTCAATATAGCAACCATTCTTTTCAGGGAAATGTGACGTTTCCCCTGGTAAAAGTGTAGTCGAAGAGCAGGAAGTCTAGTCTGTAGATGTTGAAGAGAGCCCTGATATCTTCTTCGCTGAGCAAGTCGAAGTAAACATCCCTGATCCTCTCCTCGCTCATCTCGTGCGAGTTGGAGTTGAGCACCCCCAGCGAATCTTCATGGTCGATTTCGAGGTTCGCCTTCAACAAGTCCTGCTCCAGACCCGGCCACTCCTCCTCCAGATGCTCGAACTTGACCACGGCATCGAAGTCGGTCTTGCAGACAGAGCAGGAGTAGTATTGCGGCCGCCAATGCTCGTCCATCCTCGAGACATGAGTACTCTTCACAAACTGCACAAATTCCCAGAAACTCGGCAGACCCTTGGCCCTGCCTCTTTTGGGCATTATGGGCGTGCCGAAGTTGTTCTCCTTCTCGAAGTAGTCAGCGCCAAATCTGTCCACGGCGGCCCTGCGATACCGCTTCACGATGCTCCTGCCGTACTTGATGAAGTAGTAGCTGAGCACGGAGCCCCGCTCCATCTTGTCCCTGAACGCAGAGAGCAATCTGTCAAAGGGATGTCTTGTGACCATGAAGTGCCTTACTGTCGCATTTCTCGCCTTGTATTGCGCCAAGTGTTGCATGGCCTGCTTGCCGGCATAACAGGCCAACTTGCCCTTGTTCAAGGCCGAGGTTTCATTGCGATGGGCCGCCTTGACCTCTGCACTCACTGCGGGCGAATGGTCGAGCAGGTAGCTGAAGATGGCAGAGGATCCGGCCTTGAAAACGGGGCAATAAACGAGCGGAGGGGGCGAACGCAGCACGAAGAAGTCGCTGCGACCCCAACCCAGCTCAGGATTTCCTCTGTGTTTCTCGCAAATCGACTGAATTTGACGACGTCTTCCTAGCATCAGGGACTGAAACTCCGATAAAGAGAGCGCTGTGGACTTCTCCGAGAACGTACTGAATTCCACACTGTTGTCGTTTGACTCATTTGTCGTTATTTGGCCGTCTTTGGAGAGGAAGAGACAGAAGAGCAAGAGGTTGAGCAGCAGACTCAAGGCCAGACCGAGGCGGAACGAGCGCAGACCCATGACGATCGACTGAGCCCACTCGACTGACGACTTAAATGGCCCTCGCTCGACCTTCGACCACAAGACACTACGTAGTGCAACTGCTTGCGTGCGTCTTCGATCCCTGCAAATGGCCTCTAGAAAACCGAGTGTGAGTGACCCAAGCAATCGATGGTCAAGTGGACAGACAACACTCCAATCACTTCGTCAGACAAAACTTTCTTGGTTGGGCTTGAACTATTCTCGCTCCTTCTCATGCTCTACATACGCGTCCAAAGTAAGAGATACACACTTATACATGTACTCGTGTGTGTACACGGTGTCCCAGAATTGATTTTCTTGCCGATTTCTTTTTTATATTAGGCGGTTTTTTTTCTGATGAGCACTTTTCCGAAAATGAAGGATTAATAACTTCATGTTACCAATCAGTATCGATGTAAAAAAAAGCCACTTTTAAAGAGCATTTTTAAATTGGCACATAGGTTTAGAAGAACGAACCTAGTCGGGCAATCGCACGAGAAATGGCCACGTGACGGGGCAATAACCGTGTACAAGCCAGCGAAAATACGAAAATACTTGGGTTGATTGACAGCAGCCGCTTTGGAAAAGCCGCGACAAATGCTAATTTCGCCAATAACTCGATCCAACGTACTAAGCTTTCTTTGTGTTCTCTCATGAATTAAGGACAGAAATCAAGCTTCTTACCTACATATTACTTAGGAGCACGAGTACGTTTTGCAAAGAACGACTGTTTCTTTGAAAATGGCCTTATATACACGTGGGAAAAGCCAAAGCTATGTATTGTACAAGTTGTATTGGCAAATGCCGAATCCATTTACCTAGGACGAAGGCAACGGACGAATTCTGTCCAAGCAGCAAGACTCAAGTGAAGAAAATCATTAGACGTTCCCTTTATAGAAAAGTAAGAAAACGAAGATTTTGGAGCACTGCACAGCACAGCACATAGTAGTTTAGTTGGTATACGTACAATTCAGTGCTAAGGCCTTGGATAGAATAAATAAATAAATGCGAGTTCGGATTGCCTTGTTAATAATGGATGACAAAGCCCAATAGGGGCAAGTGGAACGTATTCTGAAAGCTAAGCATTGTCCACGCCAAGAAAGTCGATATACAGTACTAATAAGTCATTTAAGAGTGCCTTAGAACGGGGAATCGATTGAGCGTTGAGAGGCAAACAAAGTAAAAGTCACTCGGCCCACAAATAAAAAAGTGTGCTAAGATATTGTGCTCAGATATTGGACAAAGTGGCACTAAAACTTCTTTGACGATGGCAGCAAGACGAAGAGAGAAAATCCTTTGACGATCCCTCAACTAGTACGTGCACGTACAGGCAGCAACTTTGGAACTCTGAATGCAAAAAGGTGGATGCATTGGAGTGGAACATTACTATATGTAGGTGACAAACAATGACACGGAGTAGATTTTGTCGGTCTAAATTTTTCTCTATTGAGGTCTCAATCTCACCTGGTAACGGCGACGGCTCCGTTCTCAGCGCTGGAGGCGAGGTAATCGTTTTTGCTCGAACAGACGGAAGAGCTTATCACCGACGAGCCCTCATGATGTCTTAGTTGTTTAATGCTCTTGTTGACTGCCGACGAGCCCTCAATCTTGGAGCAATCCCATAACTAAAAAGAGATAGATATTATATTTAGGTTTGAGCAAGTCTCATAAAAGTCCTTCCGAACGTTGACTGGTGTACATATTTAAAACGTTAACTTACTTTTATCAGTCCATCTGTGGAGGCACTCGCGAAGAGAGGGCGCTCAGGGACTCGAACCAACTTCGATATGGCTCCCTAAAATATTTAATATTATTTTCTAAAAAAGGAAAATGATCTTGTATCTTCCTGTGGGTGTTAAAATTGCCCTTTACCTGATGCTCGTGTAGATGGGCTACAAGGACACCTCTAGGTCTCCAATTGGGATTCATTGTCTTCTGGTCAATGGCAGCAAAAGTAGTTCCCTGAATCATGTCTTGCTTCTTGGTGTTCAGCAAAAACTGATTCCTCCTATTCTCAATCAACTGATCCAATCCCGCCTGGCATGCTGCCACTAAAAAAAGCTTAGGTGCTGTATTGTATACACGGTAACGCTAATTTGACCGCTTTTTCCAATCTCATTTTAAACACTAAGAGCTAACAAAAGTTTAAAAACTTCACTCCAAAAGAATCCTCTCGAAAACGACTTGTTGAGTGCCGATTTTCGTCACAAAAGGAGATCTACAAAACGCATGAGGAGGGAAATTTTTTTAAGAGCTAATTTCAACTATGCGTCATAAACACTACATAAATCCCTGTATTTCGAAGGATGAGTTGATTCAGTGCATTTGGAAAGTTCTTCGTAGGCTCATTACTTTGTGTGAGCCGAATTTGGATGACGGTTTCAGGGCCCTTTCTTTGGCTTGCAGTACCATTGCAATAAATAATTGCATCAACTTGAGAATTCTGACGGCATAAACACATTTTAGGCTTTGAATGAGCTACAGCATAAAGCTCTAAATGGTCTACAAGTTGAGTTATTGGAGACGAAATAAAAATCAACTCAGCCCCTCAAACGAGGCCACTTATGTAGTCTTCTGACGCAAAAATGATCTCTTACATATTTGCCTATCAAACGACTCCAAAATGTACAATGCTATCAAAATTTGGTGGAAAGGTAGATAATTGATTTCAAGGGTTTTCCAATGGCGTATGGAACTTTGTTATCTATCCAGAAGTGGAGATAGAAGTGATGGAAATGGCGGTCAAATCAACCTTATAACCCTGTAGTAAAAAAGGACAGTAGTAATGAGTTCTTACCAGCACTTGGTTGCTTTTGCACTCTTTGAAGCGTCTTCCTCCTACCAACGTCGAACGGCAACAAAAGGTGATCGTGCTCGTGTTCCAGTCTCGGGTGGGAGTAGTTTTTGTGCTTTAAAAGATCGATCTCACTTTCTGATCCCAGCATGTGTTGCCATTCGTCATTCTGCAACATTTCGTTGGCAGATGCACTTCGAGGAGGATCGGTCTCTTCTATTGCTCTCAGGAGTGTCGTTTCATCTGGAAAAGTTATACGAAAAGAAAAGTTTTAAACTAAGCCATTTAAAAGCGACCAATTATGTGAATGCACTTGCCAATTCCAAGGGAAACGCGGGACACTTCGATCTCATTGTTGTTGACCATTACCCCCAAATCAATGGCAGCGGAGGAATCAGTGTTGCCGTTTTCGTTACGGTCGTCGTACACCTTCTTCATCGCACATCGCTGTCTGACCATTTTAATTATGTTGTCTTTGAAGTAAAGCAACTTGTCTTCGACCTTGACACTAAGTCCGTCAGAGACGAGTCGCCTCAAAAGTGACTGCATGCTCTGAGTAAGTTGTGAATTAGGAATGTAAGATGCATCGGAGTGATAGGTACTCTGCGATTTTTCCCTCATTGCTTGTCTTTCTTCCAGTGTGTTCATGATCTCGAAGACCGTCGACAAAGATTGTCGGAGAATGTTATCGTAAACGAGTCTTGGCAGAGCCGCTTCACAGTTTGCTAAAATAAGATACGGTTGCTCCAGCTGCACAACGGGTTGACGCATGAAGGGTCTCAATCTCGAACCCAGCTTCACCAAAACGTCCACTTTATCCATGGTCGACGCAGCCGAAGCGATAAAACCTACAATTTGCAACAATGCTCAGAAGATATTGAATTAGAATTCCTCAATTTCAACGTACCAGCCGAGGCCTGACGGATCCAGAGGTTTGGATGTAGTAGATAGGGCCCTGTTTCCTTAACCAAATCACACAAAGCCACCTTTTGCAACAGACCTAATTTGGCCAACTGACTCATTGTGGCTATGCATTGCGTTATCACAAACTCCTCTGTGTCGCACAAACCCTTTTGTGTGAAGATTGAAAGAGCAGTGAAGGGCCGAAGGGGAGTCTTAATAAGGTGCATAATAGGTGGTTAAAGACAATCGTAGATTTTTGCCTTACCTGTTGAAACAGAGGTATGAGGATATGAGTTGAATGTTGACCCACATACGCGGCGAGGCCCACTATATGCTCGTAGAATGAGCTCCGAAGGTGAGGGTCGTCTTTGTCGTTGAGAAATGTTATCATGTGCGACAAAAGCACATCGTTCGCTTTAATGAACATAAAAAATACTATGAAGGTTTATAAATGAGAAAATGTGGGCTAAATGGTCAAAAATTTACCTTTCTGCTTCCCAAAAAGAACAGCCAAGCTAGTCAGACTGTGAAGCATCAGAGCTTGTTTGACGGCGTTCGAGGTGTCTGCCAACAACACTGAAACCCACTGTGATATAAGGTCGTGCAATACTCTTAGTTCGGCTTCGTAATTAGGGACTATGAAGTCTGAGGGCTGACGATTCCCGTTGGTTGTTGATATTGAACCAAGAGGCTCCTGAGTAGCCAAATCCAAGTACCTTACAGCTTCCTCCCCTATCTAAAAACATTAACAAAGCTGGATATTATGTAGGTTCATATTTTAGGAGGTTTTATGATTAACACACCTCGGCAACGTGCTTTGCCATGGCCACCCGTACTGTCTCGTTGACGTCGTTGCAAAGTGGTAAAACAAATGGTAGAATGAACTCTGAAAATAAAATATATTTTAGGAACAAATAAGTAAATAACTCGGTGACGTAGTGAACCTTTTTTTTTCAATGGTTCAAGCGTCGCTTTCAGTTACCGGGAAAGATGTTGACGTCTGACTGTGGCACTTGCTTCACGTTCTTCAAGCAACAGACCAGGCTGGAAATTGCATTTACCTTCACCATGGCAGAAGGATCTTTCAAGAACGACGTCTGTCAAATACAATAAAAAACTATTAGTCTTCCAGGACAAACCACTGCACAACGTACTGTATTTTTGAAGCTTTACAATAAACGGAACGATTCTTTCCAGGATAGTATCATCTGTCAAGTGAAATGATGCATTGCTCAATGAATTCAACACAGCCATCTTAGCGTTGCTGAACTTCAGGCCTGTAAAAGATCACTCAAAATTGTAAAATAAAACTCTTTTCGTTACACGTGAAGGAAATCCTTACCTCTTATGTTGGCAGTGAGAAGGGATACAATTAAACTGAGACCAGAAGAATCGAAGCCGGGCTCTTTGCCAACCATATCGATGATGGAAGTTAATTCATCCTGCACCCTAGAAGCAGGGAGCAAAATCAAAGCCATGAAATTTTATTGGCAAGCCGTGTTATTTTAATTATCTCACCTTAGGACTTTCTGATCCGGTGATACACTCCAATCCGAACTGTACATTTGCATGTACAGTTGTAGGAAGCTGTAGAAGAAGCCAGGAAAGGCTTTGCCTCTCTGATCAAACAAATAGTCGCTGGCACTTTTCCTCGCATTTGGATCCCGGTCTATCATGTGCTCTACCAACCCCTGACAATCCCATCAATCAATTAAAATTGTATATTACAGATTATTTCTCAATGAGTCACAGTATGAGTTGCAATTTCGAAAATATTTTTAAGACGACAAGTTTACCCTGATGTGAGGACACTGAATCTTCTCTAGGCTAGTGGTGGGTTCAAACTCACCAACTTTGTAAGCTAGCAAGTTCGAGAAGCTGAAGAGTGGCGCCTCCGTGAACAGTTCGGCTATAACACAACCTTAAAGAAGAAGAAGGAAAATGCATTAAATTGTTCAACTTAGAGATCCTTCCTTTTAAAAACCTGCAGAAAAGATATCCATTGTAGGCACTAGACTTCCAGCTTCAAGTAGTTCGGTTTGAATGATATCCTCTTGACTGCTGGAGTCAGTCTTTGTCCCCGAGACGTGATATGCTGCACTACTCTTGAACCTCTCTGGGGCGATATAGCAATTCCTGCAAAAGTTTGTAAAAGTTAGAAAATCCCGTAACCTTTTACCCTGTCTACCCACCTTTTTCTAGACGTATCAAAGAAGAAAGAGAAATCGGCGGGATTGTCCTCGGGAAGATTAGTGGGCTTGAACGAGGCAAAGTCGGTGAGGAAGACCCAGTTCCAGCTCGTCACCATGACGTTCTCGGACTTTATGTCTCCGTGACAAACCTATTTTAACGATTTAATTTACAAAGACGAGGAGAACCTTGTGACCAAATGGCACTTCAAAGTCGAAAGCATTTTACTTTGTGGGTGTGGGCCTGCTTGATGGCCAAGAGCAACTGGAAGGCGATCCAACGCTTCTCCGTGACGCTCAAATAGGGCCTGGTAGTCATGCGGTCGTAGAGGCTCTGCTTCACGTACTCGCGCGCCAAGAAGCCCGCCCTCTCCGTCAACTACATGTACACAAGAAAAAACAATCCTTTGTAAACAATTTCATTACCTACTTTTATAAAAGAGCAATTATGTGGACCTCGATCCATTGGAATGGCAGACAATTGAGGCATCCGTCGAGACTCCTCTTGATCTCGATGAGACGATCGCGATGCTTTCGGACCTCGGCCAGCGACAACGAGTCGTCGGGTAAAGCGAACACCTTCACCACGATCAGGGCCCACGGATCCGACGAGAACGACGAGGGCGACTGCGGCAACGAGCACAGCGCCACCTTCAGGAAACGCGTGCTGCCCAAACTACAAAAACACATTCCAATCAATGCATTAGACAAAATAAAAGAGCATAAGCATGCGACTTGGCTCGCCTCGTCTTGAAGTTGAGCTTTCCCCACTCGGCCACGTACTGCTCCACGGGAACGATCTGCGAAGGCGCCAAGCTCACCAAATGGTTCCCCATCAATACACAATGACGATTACGTTTGATTGAAGGTTTACTCCCTTCTTTCCACTTGATTGTTCGTCGACCGTCGTTACCGTTGTAACCCGCCTGGCCTGAGCTGTCAAGCGCCTTGTTTACATTTGGCGTCAGCTGTCGAGGGTCAGCTGTCGCGCGTCAGCTGATGCGATCGGCCGCCCTGCCGCGGCTCCGCCCTCGTCGCTCGTCGTGCGTGCATCGTTCGTCGGTCAAGTCGTGATTGCGGCGGACGAGACATCAATATTGCATCGAGAGCAAGAACAACACGTCGACAATGGTGAGACACATCTCGAGCCAATTTTCCAGCTTTCTCTTTAGGTCACATTTGTGGAAAAGCGCTTCAGGATGAGCTTGGACGAGAACGAGACGTCGATGTCGCGCAAGAGCAGTAGTAGCGGCCACTCCGTCCGGGGTCGCGTGGTCTTCGTGGAGGACAACAGTGGCCACGATCAATCAGCAATCGATCAGAACGACGCCATTCATAATGATGATAAGATTGATGAGGAGGAGAAGAGAGAGAGTGGTGGGGAGAAGGTTTCGTTTTCGTCCAAAATTCCCGTGTTACCGCCCAATAGAGCCGAGCCCGTCATCAAGGAAGCCAATCTTTTGCTCCCACTCTCAAAAGCTGTTGCACCGTCCTTTCTTGATGATTTATGCTGCATTGATTTGCGACGATTGACCGTTTTTCTGCGTGGTATTGCAGTCCGCGACGCTGAAGCCTTACTTGTTGGCGGTGAAGCGCACGCTGGAGGCGGCCATGTGCCTGGAGAACTT
>JAOXNJ010086832.1:0-11989 GCA_028566655.1 Metis holothuriae
ATAGAAGTAGTAGTGTATGCAAACCATTTACGTGTAGTGTGTGTAAATGTGAGCCAGTGAGGTCGTCGCACCCTGCATGGCTCTGGCCGCTTTGCCGTGGCTAACCTGTGGCGGGGTTCAATGACTGACTTAGATTTTCAGGCCCACTGCAGTGGTAGGCCTGAAGCACTGTACAAGGGTCGACGGCCTCTGCCAGATAGCTACCTGTGTTTGCGTGGCTCGTTGCTAATCCACAGGCACGAGAGGGAAAGTAACATTTATATGTAGCTGTGTACTTTATTATTGTCTCTACGTAGGTAGTAGCTACTACTGTCTGTGGCATTGTGGATGCTTGGAACGGGTTAAAAGTCGACTTTTGAAAAGAAACATTTGAGTAAGGAAGAAAGAAGTAGGTAAGTTTTGAAAAAATGGGCTTTGTTTTTTAGGCACTTTGATTAATTACTTGTTTTAGTATGGACTTCAGGGTGATTTAAGGTGCCACTTTAAAAGTGTTTAATGAATTAGCTCTATTTTTAGTAGTACATAGAAGTCGATGGTCCAAAGAGCGTGGGAGCAAAATAGAGCAGCTCCATTGAAGGAGTCCCCATTGGAGCTGACAGATTTTGGTGGGAGGCAACGCTGAACCAAGTGAAACACAATATTCTGTGCTAGAAAAAGACCAAAATGATGAGATAATTAGAGAAAAAGCTTGGTTTTGTCGAGGACAGCCTCAATAAATGTTGGTAAATTTTAAGTCTTGCATTAGAAATAATTGCAGTAGAAAAATTTGTAAACACTGCATAGATTAAATGAGAAATTGATATGAAAACTAATTAAGATTTCTTTTATTACAGTTCCAATAAAGGAGTGCTGGTCGTACCTAAGTCATGCTGGAGGCGGCCCCGCAGCAGTCGCACGTGTCGACCAGCTCGATCCTGAAGTTCGGCAGCAGCAACAACAACAACAACGTGGAGAAGTCGAGCTCGCAGGTGACGGCGCACAAGTCGTCGCCCTCGATGCTCAACTTGTCGGAGAAGTCGGACTCGCTGTTCAACTGGCACAACCCGTTGCCGGACAGCAGCGGCAAATTCAGTCCTGATCAAAGGCCGAGCTTGATGATGGACGACGACGACCTGGGGCTCAGTCGATTGAGCCCCAATTCGAACGACTTTGCGGAGCTGAAGCCGCTGCCCTACGACTTCGTGACCGTGGCGCCCGAAGCCCTCTCCTCCGACCTCGACCCCGTGCTGGGCCAGCAGACCAGGACCAACAGCAACAGGAACAACAACAACAGGAACGGCAACAGGAACGGCTCCGTGGCCAGCAGCGGCTCCGAAGTCACCTCCAGCGGCGCCTCCAGTCCCAACCTCAACAACAACAATAACAATGGATTGACTAAGCTCGAGACAATCGACTTCACTGCCAGTCAGGTAAATCGTTTTAAATATATCTAATTTTCTCTAAAATTTCGATAAAAAGCATTAAAAATATAGTATTAGTTTTCTTTATTGATTTCATTCTGTATAATATTCGTTGATATTAAGGACGCCTTTGACGATCTGGCCTCGATTGTGGGCATCTCGATGGGCGCGGACTCGACGGTGCTGAACAACCCGGGCGCGGAGAGCGAAGAGCTCGATCTGGACGCGTGGATCGAGAACACGGCCCAAACCATCAAACCCTTGCTCACCGACGCCACCCTAGACACACTCCTACCCACCAGTCTCAGCAACAACAACAATACTGCAATTTCGGTTAATAATTCTCGAAATTTGGCCAATTCTGCGCCCTTCAACTCGAATTCGACCCTCCAGACCCTGCTGTTACAGGGAACAGCGACAGTGCTTCAACCCCAACAACAGGGCCAGGTTCAGAATCAGTCTGGAAGTGTGATTGGCAATAACAATGGTCTGAGCATCGCCAAGGCGACGCTGTTGCAGCAGAGAGAGAGCGGCTACTCGATTTTGCAGAACAGACTTCAGCACGGGCCCACGGCCGTGCTGAAGGTGGACGGCAACTTCGAGCTGAAGTCGATCAACGAGCGGGGCTTCGGCAACGCGTGCTACCCCGACTCCGTGCCCCACTCGACCACCTCGCAGGCCAACATGGAGCAGCAGCAGAGTCTGCACCGGCGTCTCGGCGAGCTGGCGGCCGCCGCGGCCGTCGCCATCGGGCCACATCCGAACAAGAACAAGGGCGGACGACAAAGAAATCAGGCCAGAACCAGCACTAACGGCGTAAACAAGAGCAATGCCAATAATAACGGCGATCAGAACGGGGGCAAGAAGATGATGCACTATTGCCACATCTGCAACAGAGGATTCCTGAACAAGTCGAACATCAAGGTGCATCTGAGGACGCACACGGGGGAGAAGCCGTTCAAGTGCGAACACTGCACAAAGTCGTTCAGACAAAAGGCGCATCTGCTCAAACACATGTCCATCCACAAGAGGATCTCCAGAGATTGACACTAATACATCTAATAACGAAACAACTTACATTAAACGACTTAATTACTACTGAGATCAGCTTCTCTGGTGTCGCGACCACCAATCGACGGATGCAGCCACTGAAATCCACGTAAAACTCACTAAAGTTAAGCTAAAAAATAGCTCAATATTGTGATAATTTTTCGCCTTCACATAATTTAAAAATTTGTACCATAAAAAGCAAGAGAAAAAAGAAGAAATCAGTGTAAATGCGGAGAGACACTCGCGTCACGGTCAAGACTGCCAGTCAGCCGACCCTTGAACACGGAGCCACTTTTCGACTTGAAGAGTAAATAAGAGATCGTTATTATTATAGGAGATAAATTCGAATTGGGGCGAAATGCTTGAAAAAATGTCAAAAAATTGACAATTTCGAAGCTTTTGAAAGGAAAAGAAGGAAAGTCGAAGGAATGATCAGCTTCTTCGTCTCCCAGGTTGCCCACTTTCCCAGTGCATCCGTTCCCTTGTGATCCCATACGCAGAAGGCATGAAGTGCGATTGCATGCACGACCCCAATCAATCAACTGATTGATTGCTTGGTCGCTGATTGATTGTCATCGAGTGACTGATTGATTGCTCTCTTATCTTCCAATATGGAGTGATGTGTCTTAGCATAGAGTGTATTTATTCAATGATTGAGCCCGATTCCAACCCCAACTGCTAAGGGCCCATCAAATGAGGGGGCACTAATTAAATGACGTCGATGCTAAATTAAAGTATAGGACTTGAACTTGTTACAATGGACGCAAATCGATTTGTGTCGCAGTATTGCTTGTTTTTCCCCATTTATGTTTGCCCAATGTTACCTCAGAGCTGTCACAATCACCACCACCAACCAGTCCGTTAATGCTCCTAGTGCCTTTTGTTTCTTCTCGTTACCAATCGTTTTCTTGTTGTACCAAATCTTCATACTGGCTGAAAAAAGGCTGTCTTTCCTCTACTGCCCCCTTAGCAAGGCCTCTTTGTTACCCACCACGAAGCTGCTCCTGTAATTGAACACCATCTCTGTTGTTGAGTGTCGTTGATCTGTATAGAAATCGAGTGGAAACGTGCTCGAAAAACAGCAATAAAAAGGACCTTCTCAAAAGCAATCGTCGTCATTAAATGCACATTATTAACACAATTAGCCTTAAAGTTTTTCTAATGCAATATTGAAGCTGGTAGAACCCATCAAAGCATTCCAATCCACAGCAAGGAGTGCATTTCCATCGCAGTGCACAATAAAATACATATGTCATGTAATAACAAGTGTGGGCTTGTACTGTTGTCCAGGTAGTAAAAGGCCCAAAGGAACGTGGACCGTTGAACCCAACCAGTTAATAGCTGATGACGGTTGCGTTGCCCATTTTTCTAGCTTAAATTAGGCTTGATTCTTTCTTAGATTCAAAGCTTTGGTTGAGACGAAGATTTAGTTTTCTGAGTGATAATAGTAATTAACATTTTGAAAAAGCAGACATTGATCACCTACAGTAGTCCAATTGGGCACTAAATACCTCCCGAAGATCTCCAAGCACGTCTTGCCTTCCCATTGCTTAACATATTTGCTCAAAACATGATTCAGAGGCGGCTTGTGCGAGTGAAATGCACTTGGAACACTGCACAAGCAGAGTTTTCGCGGCAAATTTTGAAAATCTTCGCCCTTAAAACCGATTATTAAATATTCGTGACTTGTCTTGTGCTCCAACTTTTGCTCGTCCACAATCGGCTCTCCACTCTTAGTGACTTTTTGCCAAATCCATTGGGTGATGCAATCGAAGTCGAACTGCTTCAGCCACTTCTCCGTGGCCTCTATAATGCGCTCATTGGGGATGGACCACACCAATAAAATGGCTTCTTTGGGGTCAAAAAGATCGTTGATGCACTTCAAGGAAGTAAATAACTCGTCCAAATCGTTCTGCATACTGTATCCTTTTCTGATTGAGTCGCTGTCATAACACTTCTTACGCTCTCTTCTTACATGTTTGTTGTGCCAAGGAGGATCCAAAAGAACAACATTGTAGGTTTGACCTTCTTCAGCAAGACTTGGAAGTCTGTTCTCAATCTTGTCTAAGTAGAGATGACTCATGGGAGGCAAGAAAAAACTCGTGGAATCCAAAGAAATCAATTTACAATAATTTGGATCCGAATTTTGGCCACTTCGAGGCAAAAATGCACTTAAATCAATATCAAATTTGCTCAATGACGTCACCAGACCTCTCACTTCCACATTATTGGCTCTCACTACCTCTGAATTAGGCTTTTGATCAAAGAATTCTTTATTTTCTGCAACTTTCTGCAACTTCGCCAAACATTGCAATGCCCAATGGGCGTCCTCTTGTATACTTTTCTTAAGTTTTCCATTATTTTTGTTGTTCTTGCGTCTTCTCTTTCTGCTGCTCTTCTTTCCCTCCATCACATCTGCTAAGTGCGAAGCTTCGGCGTCCATGCGAAATGGCGTCATTACGTTAAAGATGGCTTTGGGTCTAATGCTCTGTTTGGTGTCAATCTCGAAGCGCATTGAGGAGGCGTGGCAGAGAAGTAAAACTTCTTCAGACTCTAATACCACCGCCATGACCTTCAAAAAAACAAGGAGAAGGAAAATTGTGACTAAGTAATTATTGCATACATTTGTGAACTTCGTTACAATCACACATTGTAGACAAGCATCAATCAAAACATGAGGAGGTATAAGGAACGCTAGCTCGTAAGGCAATCAAAGTTTTTTAATTAATTGCATCAAGAGTTGTGAATGAAGTATTGAGTGAATCACACAATCAAGAAATGGATAACTGCCTCAACAATGTCAAATATCAATCACTTTTCCTTTTTCGTCTCTTTTTGTTTTTCGGTATCGTCGGCACTCTTGGTTTCCTCATTTTCCTTTACTTTAGCATTTTCCTCTTTGGAAGCCCGTTTCCATCCGAACTTGCCCAGTATTTTGTTCTTCATTCTTCCCAAAAAGGTACCTTCGGCTTTATCATCATCCTTTGGCACAATCCTCAAGTCTCGTGTGGTCAGGTTGTGAAGTGGCCCGAAAGCCATGGCCACCACGGTGCACGTCAAGCAAATAACGTTGTAAGGCATGGAGAAGTCTGGAGTAGGTAAGTAAATCAATACTGGTTCACTGTACAATCTCCATATCAGCCACTCTTCCTCCATATCATCATTTTCTTGATTTAAGAAGAACTCATTAAAAGTTGAGAATTGACGAGTAATGGCAATGTTGGTCAGGGTCGACTTGAGTATTAGTGCATTGACTACAGCCGAGCCAACCGTAAATCCGTGATTTGCGTCGGGTGGATATTCACTCCACTTTAGAAGTGACTTCTCAAAGTCGATCCTTATTTCCGTCTCACTGGTGGCTGGTAGTTCCAAAAGACACTCCAAAACGTAGGGGCGACTTCGATCTATGCCTGGCACAAAACTCGTTTTTCTTGGGCTCAAGCTCATTTTGTTCTTCGCGTCCTTTCTATAAGAAATCTTGAGCGTGGACAGATAAATTCGGAGAAACCATGGGTAAACGTCCATATAAGAGACGTTGAGAGGTGTAGAAAGCGGATTGGTGATACGAGTTATGAAGGCGCCCCGTTCCTGACCGAAGCCGATTTGATGCTTTGAGACACGCAACGTCGAAGAGGACGAAGCTAACGAGGTCGAATTCGTCTCCACTTGAATATTGGCCTCTCGTCGCGAAACCAGCTCTCCAACTTCCAACACCTGCAATAAATGTATTCTTTAGACGGACAGCCCTTTGTTATGAAAGACAGTTTTGGACATTTTCAAATAATATTAGCTTCATCACCTGCACGTACCATCCTGGTATTATTACGTTTCTGGTCGCCTCCGTGGACAGTTTCATTTTGGGGCTTATGTCACTGGTAGGTTTTTCAACGAAGTAGAGGTTGCTGGTCTGAGCCAACGGACACTTCGAGTGGAGACCAAGGCCAAAAAGTCTTCTCAGAGACCAATTTTTGGTCGCCTTATCAGAGAGAAGACGAAGATCGAAAACGAAACTTGCAGACTGCACAATCTCCAAAGAGGGATTGGTGCACTCATTGTTCGCCGAATTTCCTTTTTTGTTGCTACAGACACGACGCACCGTCAGACCCAAGGAATGGTAAACGCTTTTCTGCGTCTCTCTAGCGTTCAACAGCGTTGCCAGGCCTATATAAACATTTGACGGATTGTTTTTAAACACAAAAAAAACCAAAAAAAGGAGAAAAGCCATGATAAAACTAAATATACACCGACGTTTTCCCTTCAGTTTACTTCTTTCGTTTACCTCGTTTAGCCTCACAAGGCAAGAGCTTCTTCCAGGGCGTCAAGTTCTCGGTACAAACGATCTCAGAAGACAGTACACCACTCATCTTCACCATGGTCCTGTTGTTGTCGTTGGCGACATACCCCATGGTGGGGTGGCTCCACTTGCTACTGACGGCCAACTTGCTGTCCAAGAAGTTAATGGAGGCGCACCACTGCCCGGCGAGGGCCTGCGTCAGCTCGCGCCACCGCTCATCCACTCTCTCATCTAACGTAGCCAAAAAGTCACATTTAGACACATCTCACGCAAAACTTGACTAAACAAGAATTATAGAACATAATTAGTTCTACAATTTTTGCTTTAAAGAATTAAATCCAATTTTGGTCAGAATTCAAGATTTGACCGGAATCAAAGATGGCTTCTAGACTGGCTCCAGGTGGCGCAGGCGCCTCCTGCGCCTCTCCCCACTTGTTGTGTCTCCAGACGCCTCTGGTCAGGCTCGTGGACAACTCGACGAGGCCCAGCTTGGTGACCAGCTCGTGCACGTGTCTGGGGGCCAGGTCGAGGTGGGAGGACGAGGCCGCCGTGGGGTTGGCGGTGAGGGTGGTGAACCTGAAGTGCGCCGACACGAACTTGTTCTGGGCCAAGGGCCTCAAGACGAGCTCCTCGTGGAACGCGTCTCTCGCGGCCGTCGCCAAGTTCAAGAAGAACAGCAAGAACATCAGGGACAGTAATGGAGACCACCGCATGACGCACATCCCTATAATTGGCAAAAATGGCACAGTAATTTCAGTAACAAGTACAGTTTGACTGTAATGAACACCTTGCACTATCAATTTTACGAGTTAATTAACCTCAATTAAGTCCTCAAATAACTAAATTTGTCCCTTTATCTCTTCTCTTATCCTCTAAGTGTTTGTTGTTGTTGCCGGCGTCACAAGTGTGGTGTTGAGTCGCGCCAGTGTTTAGAGTCGAGTCGGTTCGGTTCTGGCGCGATCCAGCACTACGCCGAGCTTTGTTTACAATTGCTCAATTTCGTTTTTTTCTCCCCGAATCGCGCGCCCTTTTTGGTCTCGGCCATGGCGACGGAGCGGACGAGCACGACGTCGTCCACGTCCTCCTCCTGCTCCACCACGAGGACCGTGGACGAGCTGTGCCACTCCTTGCTGCTCCTCTTGAAGAAGGCGTCCACGTTGCCCCACTCGATGGCATCGTCGGACCTGGCCTACTTGCTGGAGAAGAACCCCGAGGCCGTGCAGTGGACGGAGCACGTGTGTCGCCACGTGCACGAGGACAACTGGATCACCAACAGGGAGCTGGACGTCTTCGAGCAGTTGGAGAAGAGCAACAAGGTGCTCAGGGGACAAGCGCTCATCGAGGCTCTTCAGGTGTTACAAGTTACAACATCGTTCTCATCAGTCCTGTTTTCTGTACTATTGTTCTCGTTCCAGACGCTGAAGAAGCCGTCCATCTCGTCCTCGGTCTCCTCGGAGTCGTGCTCGTCCCTGTCCTCGCAGCTGGCGTTGTTGAAGGCCTACGAGCAACAGAGCCATACTCTGGCAGACTCGCTCAACGCTCGCCTGGCTTCTAGTATGGTCAAAAGTGGCAATAACAGCGTCACTATAGAGCAAAAGAGGCGACAAGTACAGTTACAGAAGATTAAAGGGGAGAGAAACGAGGCTAAAGAGATCAAAGAAGCCTTGAAAGAAACCTTGGAGGCTGTCAAAGATGCTTTGACAGACAAAAGCAGCGATCTTGGCAATACTAAATCAGGGTATATTGGATCAGGGTATATAGATTAATTTGGTTACACTAGTGCGTTAATGAACGGGTTGCGCTTTGGCCGACTAGGTTTGTGATGATAAGCGATCAATCTGAATTGTTGGATGATCTCCGCCACTGCGACGAGTTAATGGTGCAAAAAATCGGCAACTTTCTTGAGAGCCACGAGCATTCTTCCAACGTCATTCTCGATTCCGTTGGCCATGCCGGTTTCGAGGCTGCTGATGGAAAATTGCTGAAAGAGTTTATTAGCTTGGCTGCTCAACAAGAAGGTGAATACGGTGAAGAAATTATACTATTGCTTTGCATTTTTGAATTTTGCCGTGCGTCAATTCCTTAACTTTTCTTGCAGTATTACTCAGGCGCTATCTCTTCTGCAAAATTGAGTTCGAGACACTAACGCAGTTGTTGCCCTTGCTTCAAGCTTACAATACTCCTATGTCGAGTGTAAGTTTAAGCGAGGCATTTGCCTTGGCATATGAAAATATTCTACATAACTTTCGTCACTTAAGCATCTTCCTCTCATGCCCTTAGTCAAACTCGGATACCACCGGTATTGCGAGTACGAATATTTTCGCGGAAACATTGGACTCACTCAAGCCGAAGGTGGATAGCTTGAAGGCAGCTCTCATCTCTCTTGCTCGGGAAGAGAGTGGAATCGAACTCCAAAAGGCGATTTTGTGCATTTACCAAGTAAACGAAGTAAAAACGTATGGTTTCCTTTTGCTTTTTCGTTTCTCAAACTAGTTTTGTTGGTAGGATCAACTGAAGCAGGAAGAGAGCAAGGAGCGTCTTGAGAGTTACATTGTATCGCTCCTGAAGCAGCAACGCTATCAACAGACCGTCTTGGAATTGCTCTTACATCGAGAATCAAATATTTTGAGCAATGTAGAATCCGTAATGGAAAATATAATGCAATGGACCAATCAAAAAAACGAGGAGAATAGGGCGAAGGAGGGCGACAAGGGTACTAATGAGGACTCGGAAAATCTCTTTGAACAGCTCCTACAAGATCTATGTGGTTGTCAAGGTAGGGTTTATTGCATTTTTTCTCCTTTATCATCTCTTTGAATGTTTGTTTGTCTTAATCCCAGGGGCGGAGGATCAGCTTGCATACGTCACTGATCTTGTGGAAGAAGTCGATTCCTCGCAGCTGCAACGACAAGACCATGAGCAAAAACATGAATCAGCTCTTAAAAGGCTTGAGGAGAGCAAAGCCTCTCTGGTGGCAACGCTTGACCTAGGTAAAAAAAAACATTTCTAACTGAAAATATGCACATAAATATAACATTATTTTCAAAGAACCATAATACCTTCATTTATTAGATTTTGCATTATTGAGCGAATCAGCTTTAATTTTGCGGTATGTTTTCAGATGCTAGTCGTCGTTATTGCGTCTCACACGTGGGTGTGTTCGAAGGTTTACAGCGCGTTCGTGACGCCAGCAAGAGCTTTGAGTCGCAATTGAGAAAAGACGAGGTCAAGTGGGATGGCATGCGCAATGAGTTAAAGAATGATTCACTAAGGAACACCCAAAAGCGACTCTGGATTGACTTCCTTCTAAGGCCGAGACTAATGGAGGCCAATGTAGACGCTATGGAGAAGAGGGCAAAGATTGCCACCCAGCCTCAGTAGAAACGATATACAACATCTCTCGATTCTAGGTTCAAGCCAACAACGATGCTATTTAATACGATGTGCTTTTGCTCGGGCATATAAATTTAGACTGATGCTCCTTTCTTTGAATGCAAGGGCAGATTTTCCAAAATACGCCAAAAAATCAATTTTTATTGAACACGTTTGAGGGCTAATTATGAACTTGCGCTAGCTACATATCCTCTAGTTACTGGTCACATATGGCCACTTCATTTGCAGATAAGACTTAACATTCTGAGCGGTGACGAAGCTTCACCTTTAGCCATCCACATTTGAAGAACTATGAGTCAAAAGTTGAGAAGCCAGATTCGAATGCAAAGACTAAAGACTTGAGAGGGCAGAAAGTTGCTTTCACCTCTAGTCGACTTGGGAGTCAAACACGTGAGGAATGACGGCTAAAGTCGGCCATGTGGTGCCCCGTGGAGTGTGTCTATCTATCTTTGGTGAAGAAAAGTGAGCAGCATTTGGCAGATGGCGGTGCAGCACCAGGTGCTCAATCCCAACACACAAACACGTGTGCCACCGTAGTCTCTCCTCTTCTAGCTCTCTGGCAAGATGCCAGACCCCCACAAGTCGTTGGGTCCGACTTGGATGCGGCCCAGATGCGTATCAATTCAGCACCTGCGGGTGACTCAAGCCTGCACATGCTTTCTCTGAACCCCATTCTACAAGCCTCCCTGCTTTTCTCGTACAGTCATAGATCCAAAAATAGCTTTACCCAAGACGAAGAAGTTCTGCTTGCGTCTAGCCCCAATGTTTGATGAGAGAGAGACACGCCCATATTTGACTGCTCTCATCCCACGTCCATTAACACTGCATGTTATTCTTCTAAATGTGTTCACCAAGAATTCGACTCTGAACCGTTTACTTCCAAACAATCTATGTGTGGTCCCAGTGTGGAAGTTCTTCATTGCTCCTATCCAAATGGCCAACAGCTGCAGTTCCACAATTGTCTCTTCTAAGTGAATGTATTTAGGGTACACCACAGCGTTTGTCTTTGCCTCGGAGGAGGTGAAATATGAAACCTCACTACTTAGAGTGCCAGTTCGTCCGCTCTTTGAAGTCGATGATGCCAGGGCTCAGCTGCTCACTCACCTCAGTCATCCCAATCTTCTCTTACAACTCCCGTTGTTGCAACAGTAATGCATATGTATTTTATGTCTTAAGAGCGATTGGAGTCTTTATAGAAGTCATTATAGCAGAAGAACTGACAGCAATGACCAGACGATCGAGGGAACAATCACAATTAGGGGAATCAAAGTGTCATTGAATATTGAACTTTGGAGGATCTGCACCATAACAATTATATTTTACTTTTAGAATGTTAGTGTACAAAGAATGTCCCGAAAAGTATGTCCACTTCCGTCGAGTCCTCCATTCCCATCAATATAATACACGTACCCAAGTTGGATGAAGAGCAGAGAGGCCAGCCATGTGGGCGGCCCAAACACCACATGTGCTCTTTCTTAAACAACAGTACACATTCATGTAGTGAACACAGCACTCAGAAAAGAGCCACGCCTCCATCTTACTCTACTACATATAGTACAGTACAACATGTAGTAGTAGTATTGGAGTATAATAAAGTAGTTTAAGTCGATGCGCCCAAGGGAGTACAGGCCGACTTTTGGGCGTCGCCCACATGTGGCTGCTCTCTGCAACGGAGATCCAAGTGTGTACCAGAAACGCCAAACACCAATTGCAATACACACTCTAATGTAGTCGTTGTGGCAGTAGTCGTAATCTTGGCCGTAGTCATAGTAGCAGTAGTCGTAGCAGTATCAGTAGTCGTCTTAGTCATAGTAGAAGTAGTAGTAGTAGCAGTAGTAGTAGTAGTAGTAGT
>JAOXNJ010087054.1:0-11988 GCA_028566655.1 Metis holothuriae
AGAGATAGCTGCTGCGGTTGGCTGTGACCACGAATTGCAGCCGGAAAGGCGCCCAAACTCATTCTTGGCCATAACACCTTCCATTTTTAAAGAAAAAAACTGCTGTCTTCATCGTTTTTTGGACACTTTTAGAAAGACACAAAATGTGCTACACCATTTATCTATGACTGAATTCTCAGTAAACATTCACCGGGAGCACAAAGGTTCGACGGACACACAGAGATGACAGCAATTGTTGATTAACGGAAAGCTGAATGACTTCGATCTACTTAAAAATGGATTTAAGTACAATGTTGTAATGGTAAGTAGATTTGATGAATTTAGGTCATTATGAAGCACATATATGTAAGTAGAACATTTTCACTTTTTTTGGAGTTTTCATAAACACAAACAACATTGATCGAAAGGACGCTCTATTGTCCTTTTTGTACATACAATTAGCACTTTTAATACAAGCGTGCCTTACTTAAATTCTGGGATTAAGCCCTAATTAGGGTAAATTGAAGTAATTAGGCCTTAAACAACGACTCCAATAGGAGTTCCATTGGCCTTGAGGACCATAGGAGCTGCTGAGCGTTGCAACACAATCGCATCCTCCTCTTCGTCCTCGCAGTCGTCGTTCTTCTTGTTCTCGTTGTTGTTCTTGTTCTCGTTGTTGTTCTCGTTGTTCTCGTTGTTGTCGTTGTTGTCCTCGATGCGGTTGAGCACCGCGGCCAGACAGGGCACGCGTCGTCTGAACTCCTTGCGCAGCGCATCGTTCAGCCAGGCGTACAGAAAGGGATTGTAGCAGTTGGACGACATCGCAATCTGCAGAGCAATTTATCAAGCTTACTCTTCATTTTTGAGAAAATAGTCAAAAATAAATGTTATAGAGCTGAAAACGCTCTATAAAAGTTGTGTAGTTCACGATGTGGCAGAGGAAGTGTGTGACGTGATAGAAGGGCCAGCATTGGATGGTGTCGGCGGCCACGTCGGCCACGAAGTTAATTGTGTTTAGGGGCATCCAGCAGGCGCCGAAAATGAGAATCATCGCTGTGCACAACCGATTGTTCTTCTTCTGACGACGTTCGCGCTCCAAATCGGCCCTGGTTGCACTCTGGCCCAATGTAGCGGGTCGCTGCTCAAGTCTTTGCTTCAGACGCATCATTATCAGCCTGCAATGAGGCCAATCGAAGGTCATTCAATCGAAATTAATACGTTCAAATGGAAAAATTGATTAAAATTTATTTAAAAAATTGATTTAAAGCTTTAAAATGTAAAAAATATATTATTATACATAAACACCATCTCAAATATATTTCTACATAGACAAGAGATTTTATTATGCACTCACACTGACGTACAAAATGTTTTATATGTAGGTATAAAGATCCTTCTCAAGTGATGGATATTGTGCTGAAGCATATTAATGGCCCCATCCCATTTTCCCGCTTTTTTTCGTATTAGGACAAAGTGGATTTTTGGCAAGAGAAATTCCTTGTTCTCCTGTGGAAAGACGGTCGTAAGTCACGACACGCAATCACCAGTGCTGACGTCTGCTTTATGAATGAGACTGGCTCCAAGCCTGATTTATTACCATTCTTGGATCACACACACATGAAGACTCCATTTACCTCGTTTCCCTCCATTCCACCTTTATTACAGTCAATATTAAAGGCCCCCAGGGCCCAAAGTCATAGTTATGGGTTTCATAGTCATAGTTATGTATTACAGTTTGTTTTAGGCATCTTATGTAGACTCCCTATGCTTTCTCGGCCAGAGCATCCATCCATCACTTACTGTAGGCGGTTCACTAAATGCATATTGTATGTGGCTGTCACTCTCGCATTCTTATTTATGGTTGTTTCCAAGCATCTCTCATGAATGGCATGAAAGACTGTGTTTCTTCCCTGCCTGTCATCCATCAAAAGACGGATGCGAAACGTGGCACATCTCACACATATTAGTACACACAACAAGTGCTTCTAATGGCCAAAAACGTATTAACATTAGTACATTGCTTCCTCAAAAGGGATTGTTACACCTTACCTTATTCACATTTCTCTTCTTATTGAAAGGAAGAATTTATAGGTAGAGAAGAGCTAAAAAAACATGCTTATAATGAGAGAGTGCTTTTAAAAAGTTTTCAAAGTGTTCTCCGAAGTTTGGGTCTTGCTGTTGACATACATACTAAATTAGTCTAAGGGAGTCGACTAATTATGAATGATGTGGCTGGCTTTGAGCGACATTGACCAATGACTTTCCTGACTCCATTAGAATCTTTTCAATCCAATCCATTACTTATTTACCTACCTACGTTTTAATGCAGACCTTTTAGAACTTAGAACATTAATTACATATATGGTGCTGTTATACTACATATAAAGTTTTATTATTGGCTCAGTGTAATCCTTTGAGAGCTATTGTTGGCACAAAAGTACGTGTATTTCTGCTATTGGAATTCTTGTTTGGCTTCCTTTTCTTCTTCTCCATTTCAGAATCCTTTCTTCGACTCCTTTCAGAGCTGCCAGCAAACTTTGGAGGTGAGATGGAGAAGATTTGCCAGCTGCCTTTTCCAAACTTTTTGTGGCTTTTAACCAATTTTTTTTGGCCGCCTTCACAACACAAGAAAAGCTGAGATAAGGTTCCTTTTTTGTGATTTTTGGTCTCACGAAAGTTAAGTATTACAAAATAAATTCTTTTCTTAACGTGAAATAGGTATATGTATATTATAAAATAAATTCTTTTCTTAATGTAATAGAGAGTATATGTATTACATTATTTTTTGTGTGATGTATTGTAAGATTTCCTTTGGTCAAAAATAGATCTCACTGGTGTTTGAAGATCTAGAGCATTTAAAAACTCATTTTGATGCTATATAAATCATAATATATGTATGTAGAGTAAGTATGTATTGCCAAGAAGACAAGTAATGCAAGTTGCTTTCTCCCTCTCTAAAAGCTTTTTTATCCCAAGCCATAAAGACTTGACAATGCTCTCAGTAAAAACATCTCATTGAAGTGCCATTTTAAGCATTTTTTCCAGCATAAAAAAATGCCAAAGGACTCACTTTCCAAACAAGAAAAGTCCATAATTATGAAAGTATAGTAAAAAGTAGATAAAAAAGTAGTATACTATATAGAAAAATGTAGTATGCTTATGTTGTTTGTTAGTGGTTGTTCTGGCTGAGTGGCTTTGAGAGCCCTCGGGGGAGGCATGAGAAAATCGGGGAGAGCAGCACAGAAAGCTCGTAAAATGAGATTCCTATTATATCCTAGATTTTTTTCCTTGAGCATCCAAATTGGCTGGAATTCCCTGAGGAAGAGGTCTCTCATCCCTCCCTTAATAATGCCAGCTCCAGATGGATTCAGCTTTTACCTAACTATGTATATTATGGGTGTCTTTATTTGGGGTTCTGTGGCCAACTTTGCCTCTTTTGTCGAGTTCCAGTCACACTTCTTCGTCTCAATGCCACATGCCAATATGGGAAAATAGGTACATGAAAAAACTACTTTTATGTAAAACCATTATACTAAGAGTACTTTGTGTTAATAGAGTGTCACGCAATACTCTCTTATCAGCTTCTTTTTTATTAGCTATTTATTACAGCACTGAGTCTTTTATTAAAGCCTTGGTTGTGGACTATTAACCAACTTTTTATTACCCTTTCGCTATTACTTATTATAGATATTAACCTAGCTACTTCCCACTTTATCGTAAGTATGTGCTAAAGATTGCTTTTGCTGGGCCTTTTTTGGCCAACTTTTCCTTTGCCAGATATAAAATCTGTACTCCCCAGCCTTGGGTCATACCAAGGTGGCAAGGTCACTTGAGAGATATTGACCTTAAGCTTCAGTGGCCCTGCTAAGTGCTTGGAGGGGTGACCACCTGCAAAAGCAGACCGGGACTCAAATCCCAGACAAGTCACTTCTCAGAGAAAAAATGACCCTTGGTAATACAGTCTAGTCAGCTGCCATGACTAAATAGGGTGAGCTGCGACTGTAGGCCAGCCTCATCGTGCCTGCTTGTCTGACAACCATGCATAGAAGGAGGCACAATATGAGGCTGGAGAGTCAAAAGCAATAACCCAGAAGTGATGCGGGGTAAACCATTGCAGCACACCAAAGAAGCCCGCAAACTCAAAAAAAAGTCTGTACTACCCATACCTATGTACTCATATAAGGAAGAAGATCTACCACTATAATGGACTAAATACGAGATGTAGTAAATAGTTTAGTCTTTTCTTCTTCAAATGTTGAGTACAAAGGTTTTGTACCTTTCTATTTACAATCTCTCTTTTCATCTCTCCTTTTTCTTGTTGGCTTTGGTGCACTTCTGTCTTTGCATCTGCTTTCGACAACACTCTCTTCAGCTTCTCTCCCACAATTGTGCATAAAAGTGCTTTTATCAAAACTTCTTCTTTCATTGCTGATCCAAATGGTGCTTTTATTACTACGAAAACAATATGTATTATTGTCTCTTTCCTTTTTATGAGCCCTAATATATTTACTATATATATGTAGTAGGTTTATGACAGAAGTGACTTGAATGGCTTTTGACACCCTCTGACAATGCATAGATTCATATTGGTCCCAACTTGATCTCTCCCAAAGCTCTTTTTCTAAGCCACATCACTGCACTTTTTCATTACTTTCATTATTTGGCAGTTCATAACAATAAAGAAAAAGAGGGACAAGTTTCCCTTATATATGAGCTACCTACATAATCTGACCGAGCTCCATCATCTTTAGGGGATCAGCAGGGATCAAGGCGCCAAGATTCCCAGGATTCCCAGGATTTTCTTGCATAAAAAACACCACTTTGGGCACTACCTGAACCACTTTAGAACGAAAATATTGCTCAAATAAGATCTTATCATTATTCGTTATTTTGTGTTTTAAGTGCTTTTTTTTAAGGATTCCTTGAGGAAAATTGATTGTACCCGTAGGATGTGAAGATGGCCAGGAAGGGCAGGACGAACTGCGTGATGTTCGTGAAGGCGCCATACAATGTGCGAGGCATGCCCAGCCACGACTCGGAGCATCTTAATCGACCCTTAACAAGCAAATCAATTAATTACTTAATGACATTTAATTAATGACTTAATGAGTTAATTAGTGGTTGACCTGGTCGTTGGGTGCGACGTTCATGTAGAAAGCGTAGGGCGCTGTGCAGACGAGGGCGAGGGCGTTGATGCAGACGACGAGGATGCACGCGGTGCGGCCGCTCATGCGCGGCTTCAAGGGGTGCACAATGGCCACGTAGCGGTCCAGGGCGATGCAGCACAAAGTCAATGTTGACATGTACACCGACACACCCTAACAATTTCATTAACGATCAATTATTAAGTCTTATTTCACAATTATTCACATTATTACTAGTACATAGATTAATCGACCTTTTTCGTATAATGACTCTATAATGACTCATTAATGCTCTGGTCAAGTTGTAATTGACCTTCAAAAACCTAACTTTATTAATAATAATAATGTTCTTTTTCTTCTTTTTTTAAAGTCATTATTCCAAATTTAACCAGTATTGTACAATACATAAAAGATATTGTTATCCAGAGCTAAATAAAAAAAGACTCATTAACTTCCAGGGGTCAATTTCTGGCTATAGTACTTAAGGGAGGGCATTAAATTTACATTTTGTATAAGTAATTTCATGCGCATAACGGTCACTTTACTTCTAGTGTTCAGTGAAAATTGGATGTCATCTATATGCATAAGGTACATAAATGACCTTTCTTTCCTCCTTTCTTTTGTTCACTTGTCACAATCACACCCTGGAGCCTCATTCGAGTTATGTAAGGAGCTAGTGTTATAACTGGACTGAATTAAGGCCATCTAAATGTATGAGATCACTTCCAATTGGGACAAATGTCGATTCGAATTTCGAACTTGATCCATAGAACTTGGCCAAAGAAGTCCTTTAATCTAAATATTTACTTTGGATCGAAAGTCGGAACAGTTTGGAAGCACTATTGATCTTCTTTAACCTACATACGTAGTAGCTCCACTGAACTTTCAGAGATCAAATGAGACACACCGAAGTAATATAAGTACTTTATCTGAAGTACATACAGTACAGTAGAAGTTTGATTTGGATAAAGTCGTAGAAAAAGAGAAATTGTAACGATATACATACTATATACAACGATATAAAAGATTTCTCTGCCAAATTGTAAAATAATGCATTAGGTGTGTTAGCCAATTTTCCAAAAATTGAGATCTAATGAATTTTCCTAATGAACAAAAAATTTACTTTTCTTCTCGAAATCAAAAGTGTTTTGTTCGCAAAATCGAAGTTCAACTGTATCATCCTTATCTTACACAAAGTGCTCGTTAGATGTCCTTGGTAACTGGAGAAACGTGAGCTTTCCACGGATCGCATTGACTAAGAAGCAACGGATGATGCTCCCATGGGACCCACTACAACATCGATTCTTGGTCGAAGCAACAATGTCTCTGTTGACAAGACACGAACAATGGCCCTAAAACAATCTTTTATGTAATGATCCATGGAAAGACTCTTGTTCTTGTCACGCCAAGGCAATTAGTGTGCCTCCATTTCTCCTCTTCATCGTCTGTTAAGAGACAATTGTCAATCTTGATCAAACTTTATCAACCCACTATAGGTAGCTAGCTAGTAAAACACTTTTTAGGTAAAAAGAGAGTAAAACAACTTCTAGAGCTTTCTATTTTCTTCTTTATGGGGCTCCTTGTAAGAGCACTTCACTTCAACAACTACACCAACAACGTCTACTCGAGACCGAGTGAAGGACGTTCCAACAAAGCATTTTCTTGCCTGTTCCAGCAAACAAGAAATACCTATATGCAGTATTTATCTTCTAAAAAGCACTTATTATTTTAGGAAAGACCTAAAAAACGTGCTTAAGTATATTATTGAGTCTCTACATAATTATGCTTTTTTTGTGTAGTAAACAAGGTACGGTAATGTAGGTAGGTACAAGTGCAATAAATCGATAAGGTCTCTCTCGTTTCTCCATTTACCTATCGACTATTTTAAGCAGAAAGAGGACCCTGAAAAATATTCACGTATACAAATATACTACAATCATTCAAACCATTAGAGTAGAGTTACAGTAAAACTTCAATATTACGAATGCATATATACCTACGAGCATGATCAAGGAGTTATGTAAGAAAGGGTTGGTAAAATCGAAGTTCTACTGTACACTTGCTTAAGTGGAATGTGTATGTAAGTACTCATATTGGATGTGAGGAGGACTCAATCTATTGGATGTGATGGCCTCATATCGTTGGCACTCGAGACCGCTGGCCGCGATCGGTTTCCATTGCGACTCACTCCAGCCACTCAAACACTTAGTGCACCTCTTACCTGATTATACAGCACAAGTGCTCAAACAGGATCTTGTCTCACCAATAATCTAAAACCAATAAGTCCTCGCTAACGAACTTGCACAGAAAATTAACCAAGCAAAAATGTCATATCCCTTCAATCTACATTCTCCTCCATCCTATCAACTAGTATTTTATTTAGAGCAATTTTGCCTCTTTCATTTAATGCACATAGTAATGTTCTGGCTGATATCAGCAGCTTTTTCTTGTGTGAGTGCATTTTTTTTGCTTTTATTCACTTCTGCTTATCTTACAATTGCTGAATGTACGTATTAAAGTGCAAGTATATTAAAGAAGAAAATGGTGTCTGTGTTGCTTTAGGGGAAAGTTACTTGACTTGTATATAGCAGGAACCAACAACTTCCAAGTTGTACTTTTAGTTATATCATCAGAATTTTGATATGAAGTGAGGGAATCTTGATATTGATCCGGAATGACAAACAGGACACAGTGCACATTTGGGACATTGAAAAAAAGGAGAATTATGGATTAAAAACACTTACATAGGTTAATTTATTACAGTTGTCACCACTTAATGTTAGAAGAGAATTCCCTACATTTTTATCCTAAAAGCTTAAATGCAATTTAGCCCTCTTTTTTTAAAAGAAACAGGTTTGAGTTGGGACGATAAGCCCTGCCTCCGGGTGGTCTTAGTTCAAATCGGGCCGCCATCGTTTTGCTTCTTTGATCGAATTTCCACGAGCAGGCAGGCAATGCTTATTGCTATGCCAACAACCCAGAGGATGAGTGGCAATACCATGGGCACAATTGTGATGGGTTTGTTTTCATCAGAATCAATTGTGGTGACCATGGTAGCCCTGAGGTGCCTCATATTGTCTTCCATGATTTTATTCACGATTCCACCTTTTACCATGTTAAGAATGATGGGGTTGATTTCATTTGCGATGGGAGAATCCTTCTTTAAAGCCAAGCCTCCATGCAAAAAGGCTATTGGGGGACTGAGTCGGAATGGCATGTCACCAAAGAGGTTGACAAGTTGGTTAAAATAGCCGACAGAAACACTCTTCATAACTAAGCAGACTCCCTGCAAGTCCAACATCTTCTGTACTACATCTTTAATCAACATGTTCTTGGCATCACCATACAAATACCTCTCAGCAGCCACAGCTGATTGGTAGAGATGTTGGGCCTCTTTTAAAGGCAACCCAGCAATGTACTGTTCCAATGCAGTCCCATTAGCCACAAAAAAGGGCCGACCCATCTCCATCACTTCTGCAAGTGTGTTTGGCTCCTTTTCAAAAGTGGGCTTTGTGAGATGGGCTTTTAGGTTTGAATCATAGGCCATGTGTCCCATTGAAGAGAGGAATAGACCGAGGCCAAGTAAAAGAGAAAATACCTTTCTCTCTGTCTTCCAATTAATGCCTGTAGAAAAAATTATGAGAGCGAAATGAGTTACATAATGGTAAATAAATCGTGAGCACTTACTCTGGCAAAACACAAGGTAGCATATCAGAAAAGCCACACTCTCATCCTTTCTCAAGTTGTTTAAAAATTTGAAATATGCATGAAACCCAAATGCCATAAGAAGCCATGATGACATCATCATCAACCAAACAGAGGTATCAAAGGGTCTGAGTATGCCCAAAAATAAAGATGCTTGTCTGGGCCTGCTTGTCATTAGTACCAAGTTAATGGAGTAGAGTGGTGATGAAAAGTCGACAACTTGGAATGAGTTCCACATCATTTCTACATGCCCCAAGCCGAATAGTGAGTCTCCTGATCTCACAGATCCAATTGTTCCCTCCCAGTTGGTGTCTGCTGCATTGTAGCCCCAACTCTTCTCAATTTTGAGCTTGTAATTAAACTCTAGCTTTTGAGCTAAAATCTCGAGGATATCTACATCTACCCCACACAGACCTCCTGTTGATGCACAGTAGTACACGTAGGGTGGAAACCCATGGATGGACACTTGGACATCTTGGGCACCCCTCAAAGATGTCAAGTTCTAAGAAAATGAATTTGAAACAGTCTAGTAAAATTCTGCATTTGTTTTTATTAATGCCATTTTACCTGCTGGGCTTGCATCAGATGAAAGCAAAGCACAAAGACAACAAGAGCTTTGGCCATATACTTCATGGTTCCGTGATTTGCTTTTAAACCTTTGTTCCAGAGATGTGTTCAAAGGGTTCAATAGGGAGAGTAATAAGAAGTAGACTACTTTAACTCTGAGTTGTTGCCAGGAGCTCTTCAGGGAATCTAGTGCAACAGCAACCAACAGAACCCAGACGTCTCGTTAATTGCATCTCGTTAATTTAGAGCCTCAAATTTGTGAGTTTTAGTGAATTTGTGATGACGTGAATCAGAATTGTAGCTTTTGAGATCTAATTAAAACTATTTACAATTTGGCTTATTTGCTGAATTTATCCATGACATTTAGTCGATTTTGCTTGGTCGCCCAAATACAAATCCTGCTTCAAACTAAAATGTCATTCTTCTCCACTCTCTAATTAAGTATGCACTTATAGCTTAACATCAAAACAGTGGCCAAATAAATTCAGTTCCTTCTGGCATATCACGCAATGGTGGCCAAAAACGATTCAAAATTAGCATGTTTTGCTGCCCTCTTCTAAATTTACTTGCAAAATTAGGGTTTAGAATAGTAGTATGGCACGAATCTCACATTTAGGCTAGATAAGTAATTTTGGCATCACTTGTGAAATAAAGCACACTAAAATCACACTGGTCTTGTTTGCCATCTCATTACTGCCTCAGTCCCTGGACGTTTTACCCAATGTGTAGTCTCTAATACATTATGTTTATTTTCACTTCATAACTTGGAGAGGTGCACTTGAGGATTTTCCTCTTATCCTGTTGCTTTCTTTGATAATCATTGTTCGTTCCATCACACGGAGTAGGATGTCTTGCTTTCCACCTCCTCATTCCTTCCTTGGCCCCAAGAGCTGTATAGTGCATGAATAGTAATAGTTCTTTGTAAAGATCTTCTGCTTTGTTGTGCATGGGTGGCCAAGCACATCGACAGGATCGAGGGGCAGAGAGGAAAAATGAGTGCACGATCTCACTTGGCCCATCAAGCAACTTGGGTTGGCCGTCAATTTTCATGCTCGTCCACTCCACTCTCACAAATGCCTTAAGCCACCACCAAAACTTATTCCACTAAGAGACTAGTTTCCAACAATACGCTAGCTTCTACTACCTACTGCAAAGTTAGTGCCAATTTTTATATTAATAAATTGTTTCTTGTAGGCACTAATCTACTTCTCTCTTCGCTTTACCTACTTTTCATTTTTTACATAATATGCACATTATTTCCCCAAAAATCACCATCAAAGTACGTAAACAATCCCTCATGCCCTAAGTCACTTAGGACACAACAAAGGCTTCTCTGGAGGTGCACATATATGTGGTACATGTCACTTGAGTCAATCACTCAATTCCTGAGTGCAAAGGAACGCAATCAATAGGGATCAATCAACCCATTAATCAATCCATCAATCAATCAATCAACTTTAATGGAACGTGCGTACCTTTTTACCTTTTGTTCAAGTATTCCATTGAGGAAAAGGGCCCCAAAACACGAGAAGAAAGAATTTTTTCAGGCCTTTCAGAGTGTCCGCACTAATTTGAAGAGGGCGTACCTATCATAGTGAGTGACAGGAGCCAAACAAACCAATTTGGGCTGAAAGTTTGCACACACGTCCGTGTTTCCAGGGACCAAATTCATTCTTTCAGCCTCGCTTTGTGACAACAGTGGTCAAGGCAGAAAGACAAACATTTCGCAAACTTTGTCAGGGTCACACACACACACTACCCTAGCACTAAGACCTACTTAAGACCCTAGAAAAAAAAGGATAAAAAAGACCTTTTCTCTACACACACATTATTATGTGCTATACTACTGTATACATATGTTTAGACAGACATCTGCAGTGCAGTGTCAAAGCCATTCATGAATGAAAGAACAGAGAAGAAGTACTTTGGGTACTAATAGTACTTCTTTAGCCAAGCAGTTTACCAATGTGGAAACACCGGTTCCCAAGTGATCACCAAAGTTAAGTAACATTGGGGCTGTTTAGTGGTTGGATGGGTGACCAGATGGACTCTGGGTAACCATTTTTCAGCTGCTTTTCAGCTGCTGCTTGGTTCACACAGTCTCGTCAGCTGATGTGATTAAATGGGAAGGACTGTCGGTGACAATTTGTTACCTAAACGACCCGGAAATGACCCCTCTGTGTGATGTACACTCAACAACCATCCTAGGGTCATTGCCCCAACAAAGTGTTTGTCTGACTGGCAGCTTTGGCCACGGGGCAGCTATTGAGTGAGGGACTTCAGCCTGTCAGGCGGATTCGGCCACAGGGGCTGGAGGGTGGCAGGCGAAGGCAAGGGGGTGGGTGGAACACACAGAAGGCAAGTCAAGGGTAAGCCAGTGTTGCAAACCAATAAAAACTCGCACTGAAAATAAAAAGTACTTCTTTAGCTAAAATATATGTCAAAACAACTATCTGTTGCTTATTATTATTTGCAGTCAGTAATATGATCGAATTGGAATATGTATTTATGTAAATACTAGAAGAATGCCCGGTCGCTTCGCTCCCTCTTCTTCTAGATATGTACTAAACACATTTGGAGCATTTTACATCCA
>JAOXNJ010087165.1:0-11986 GCA_028566655.1 Metis holothuriae
GGCTGTGAATTTGCCACCGATGAGCGCGGCCGCATCACCTTCCCCAAGCGCGTCATCAGCCACACCACCAAGACCCAATTCCTCTTCCGCATCAACAAAGGCATGCTAGAGCCAGAAGAAGATGTCAATGACCACATGCCCGCTGAGCTGCGACCCATCCCCTTCGAGCACATGATTTATGTCGGAGATGGCCCCACCGATGTGCCCTGCTTCACCCTCATGCGCCGCAACGGCGGCCAAGCCATCGCCGTCTATAATCCGCAAGAAGAAAGCCGTAACAGCTTTCGCAAGTGCTATAAATTGTGCGCCCACGCCGGCAGAGTGAAACACATTGCACCAGCAGACTATCGCCCAGGCAGCCACCTACGCTGTTTACTAGAAGAAATGGTCACCGAAATCGCCGAAAAAATCGTCTCCCGCCGGCGCCAAGAAATCGAACAAGACACAGTCAAAGCTCCGGGGTTTTAACCCATAGGAGCGCGTAGAGGAGGGATTTTAAGGTTTGGCTTATACCATTGGAAGAAACGGAATGTTCTTTAGGGTATCTCTAAGAACCTAGCTTGAGGTTTCAACGCAGCAATTTTTTTCTCTGGCAAGGCAATGACAATTCGCGCCATCCTTGTGATACCGTGGATTGTCAAAAACGAAGCCAGAGAAAAAAAGGGCAAGCTGAAGCCCAAGGGAGGTTCTTAGAGGCTCCCTTAAGTTTTGATTTCGATTACTCGCCTCGTCTTGCCGCTTCTTCGCTTTTGCTTGGCTGTTTGCTTTTGGATTTGACTAGTGTTTGCTCTAACTCTTGCTCGGCTAGTAAGGCTTCTCTCGCAGCCTCTACCCAGCGCTGGCGCTCACGAAAAAACAGGATGAGCAGCAACACCACGCCTCCGGGCAAGGGGGAAACCCACCACTCTCCCAAGCGCACGCTCAGATACGAGGCCAAGGCCAAGGCCAACAAGACCCCGAGGCCCAACAGAAATTCCTGAAAATGGGTGCGCCGCTTTGCCCGTGCTAAAACAAAGGCCAGCACCAACAAAACCACGGCTCCCAAGGGGCGATTTACCCGCAAGAGGCGCTCTTGTACTTGCAGTGCAGGGTTGAGCATCTGTGCCAAAGCCTGCGCCTCACTCAAGCCTGCTTGATGCCCCTGCTCATCAAACCAGAGCACTTGAGCGCCTTCGATCAGGCTCTGGAGCTGCTGCTCTTGGGCAAGATCGGCTGACTGATCCAGCGAGGGCACTTCCACTTGATGCAAAATTGGCAAAAAGTCCTTCATGGCTATCCGTGGCAACAGTTCTTGCTCTTCCAAGGCCGAGGCAGGCACGGCCAAGCGCCCTTGCTCATCTATCTCTAGCCGAAGTTGCTCGCCGCATTGAAGCAGGAATTTGCCGCTCTCCATCTGCTGCAAGCGCAATTCCGAAGCACTCACCGCAAAGTAGTCCAAGGCCACAAGCAGAGGTAAACTTGCCACCAGACTTTCGCCTTTGCGCAAAATCAAGGGCACGCGCACCACCGCACCTTCTTGCTCATAGTTGGCCAGCAGAGCCGTCGGCACTCCCGCCCACAACACGGGGGCTAAGCTTTGCTGCTGCGGCCAGCCAATGCTCGCGGCATTCACTTCGAGCAGATCCATCTCTTGGGGCAAATCTTCGCTTGATGAATCCAAGGGCAAGGGCTCCAACAGCACCAGCGCCTGCTGCTGCATGGTCTGCGGATCATTGACCCAGTCTAGGCCAAAACTCGCCACCACTGTGGAATCTTGGGCGAGAGCCTCTCGCAAGGAATCCAAAGACACAGACTGGGAGCGCAACCAAGAAAGCGGCCAGTAGCGAATCACCCTCATCGCCCCCTTGTTCATCGCCTCTAGCTTCAACAGCGCTTCAGCCTCAAGCCCGCCCTGCTCGCCTCTCCCATCTCTCCCATCATTTCCATCTCTCTTGTCCAAGAGCACCGAGAGCGAAATAGGCCCAGTCATTTCGTTGGCAAATTCGCTTCTTTGCTGCTCATCAAACTCGATGACCCAAAGCGGAAGCTGCTCCTGCTCCACACGCGCAAAACCCTGCCAGAGCCATCGTTTCGGCTCGGCTTGATGCTCCTGCCACTCCCAGCCAATGCCAAATTCTTGCGCCAGAGAAGCGCGCACCACCACACTGCGCACACTGCGGTCAGCCTCCTCCAGCCAGCCATCCTCAGTCGTCAGCCCAAGCACGCCAATGCCCACACCCGAGGCCAAAATAGCCCAACCCAGAGAACGCCACCATGCAATCATTCTGCAGCCAAACTAGTCACAATCCTCCAGCCGCGCAAATACATGGCCGACGCGCTGCTGCGGGTCAAGGCGCACAAACACCGACTCACCCCCCACCCACTCATACTCAACACCATCGAGCAAATCCCGCACCCGCACCTTCTGCCCTGTCTCCAAACCGAGCACCGAAACATCGAGCGAATCCTCCTGCACTTGAGCCACATCTAAATTACACACACAAAGCAGCTTGTGCCCGCCAAAGGCATCCCAGCGGCACCAGCTCAGCACCTGATCGTTTTTACTGGGACAAAACTCAAGATTGCGATACTCGCTACAAGCACCCCAATTGCGGCGAATTTCATTGAGCTTGGCCACCAAATCCACCATCCCGGGCGCCTTAAGATCACGCGCCACCAGCTGGTACTTCTCGCTATCCTGGTACTCCTCCTTCGGTGGATGCGGCGCATTTTCTCCCCACTCAAAGCCCTGATACATACCCCAACTACTGGAGAGCAAGGCCGCCAGCATCGCACGAATCTGAAACTTTTCCAAGGGCGCATCCCACAACTCGTAAGCCAAAATATCCGGCGTATTCGGCCAGAAATTCGCCCGCATCACCTCCGCAAGCGGCGTTTGGGTCAACTCCTCCACATACTCGATTAACTCTTGCTTGCTGGTGCGCCAAGTAAAATAAGAGTAACTTTGTGAGAAGCCGATTTTGCCGAGCATGGCCATCATTTTCGGCTTGGTGAAGGCTTCGGAGAGGAAAATCACCTCTGGATATTGTTGCCGTACCCGATGCAGGGCATACTCCCAGAAGGCAACGGGTTTGGTGTGCGGATTGTCCACCCGAAAGGCCCGCACCCCGCGCTCACACCAAAACAGCAACAAGTCCGCAAGCTGCTTCCACAAATTGCGCCAATCCGCACAGTGAAAATCAAAGGGGTAAATGTCCTGGTACTTCTTTGGCGGATTTTCCGCGTACTGAATCGAGCCATCAGGCCTGACCACAAACCAGTCAGGATGCTCCTTGACCCAAGGATGATCCGGCGCGCACTGCAGCGCAAAGTCCATCGCAATTTCCATGCCGCGCTGCTGAGCCTGCTCCACCAGCCAGCGAAAGTCCTCCTCCGTGCCCAGCTCAGGCAAGAGCGCATCGTGCCCGCCCTCCTTGGCACCAATCGCCCAAGGGCTGCCGATGTCCTCTGGCTGCGCTTTCAGAGAGTTGTTTTTGCCCTTGCGGTTGATGCGCCCCACGGGATGCACCGGCGGCAAGTAGAGGGTATCAAAGCCCATTTTCTGCGCATGGTCGAGCACTGGCAAGCAGTCGCGAAAGCGCCCGTGGGTTTCCCCATCCAGCAAGGCATTGCGCGGAAAAAACTCATACCAAGAAGAAAACGCCGCCTTCTTGCGCTCCACCAGCACTCGAAGCGGCGTCTCCATGCGCGTTTCCAAGCGCCGGTCTTGGTAAGTTTCGCGCAGCAGGGAAAGCGCCTCATCATCCCAAAACTCAATGACTTGCTTGGCCTCCAAGCGCCGCAGTAACTTCGCCGCCTGCTCCAGTTGGTCAGCGACTACCTTCACCCGCTCCTGCCGAGCCCGCAGAGCAGCAGCCTCCAGCAGCCGAGCGCCCTCCTCAATTTCCAAATCCACCTCAACGCCCGCCTCGACCTTCAGCCCAAAACCGCGCCGCCAAGCCGCCTCCACATCAGGCCAAGCCGCGATGACCAATTCCCACAAACCCGGCTGCTCAAACTCAACTTGCACACTCCAGCGCTGATTCTCGCCCTCCTGCATCGCTGCCGAGCGCCAAGCAATCTCCCCATCGCGACGCCAGCGAAGCTGCGCCTGCAGAGGGTCTTGGCCATCGCGAAAAATATCCGCCTCTAAACGCAGCGGCTCATACACCAAGCGCTTAATCGGGTAGCGCCCGCCTTCCGACAAAGGCGAAAGCTCACTAATCACCACCGCAGGAGCGTGGTCGGCAAAGTGATTCAAGTTATGTGCAGAAGCAATCACAGCGAGGCAAACCAAGCATGAAATCAGCTTCAAGCAATGCCAAAGCGAAGAGCTTTAAAAAAAGGTAGGGCTTGAGTCTCCAGACAAGCCGCTCGTTGCTTGCTAACCAAGGGAGCGTGGACATCCCTGTCCGCGAAGGTGGAAGAATATTCACGAAGTGGATATTCTTGTGGGCGGCGTGAACAGATTAGATTCTTGGCAAACTATTTTGCCCCAGATTGAGTTTTTTGCTGCACTCTTGGACTATTAAGCGGCGAGTCTTCTGTCTTTTCTGACCCATCTCTCAAAAAGTTCTTCAAACTGAAGTCTTGCTAAAAGCCTCAAGCCCTACCTGAGAATCCCAGAAGTTATTTTGCTTTGGAATTAGCGAACAAAAAGTCGACAGGCAATGGTCTCGACAAAGTCTAAATTGTTATCCACAATGATCTGATTATGCGCTTCAAGTTCAATTTGCATGGCATCTGGCTCATTTCTTCTCGGGTCTCCTACAAAAATCTCATTGGATATCGCAGCACCATAAATGGCGTAGGCTAGCAAAAGATCGTCACCCTTGCCTAAACTCCTGATTTGATCCTCTTGCAAAGAAGCGAAACCGCCAGCGTCATCATGGCGCTCATCAGCGACAATATCCAAGTCTAGCTCGCCTCGAAAATTGGGGTCTTTCAAGTAAGGGGTACTGACCAGAGCCTCCAAGGATTTTGTGCTAAGGGGAAGGGCAAGAAAAAGTGAAAAATTCTGATCAGTATGAATGGGAAATTCCTCGGTTTTTACCACTTTCTGTAACTCCCCCATTTTCCAGTGCTCAAACTGAACGAAGAACTTCTGCGGGGCATTATCTTCATCCTCAAACTCTAATTGAAATTCATACAAAGCCGCCCAAAGGTTCAGTTTTGAAGCTAATAAACTCGCAGTTAATTCTTCCCGCTCAATGACAATGCGATCCTCTGCAAACGCAGAAAAACAGGGAAGCAGCAGGAAACATGCGCACAACTGAGCGCATGAAAATAATCTTGATTTGTTCATCTTTGATTTCAATAACGCATATAATCAGCAAACTGACGAACAAAAACTCGCGGCTTGCTTGCCCTTGCCTGTGGCTGCTGTCGCCAGCTTAGCTCAAGCTCAAAGCCTTGTTGGCTCCAGCTCAATTCGGTGAATTCCACCTTAGCGGCATTCCCCGCATAGACTTGCGTGGCCGCCTGCAAGTCAACCACCCCAGCGTTCTGCTCTCCGACCAAGCCCAACTTCCACGCTCGCCCATCCTCAAGTGCCACCACCAGAGACGCCCCTGCCAAGTGCTCCGGCAAAGCAAAGCGCCAACTCTCGGGCTCAGCCTGCTCAGCGGACTCTTGAGCCTCAATCTGCGTAAGGCGCGCCTTGGCAAACAAGGGCCGCAAAGTAATTGGCAACCAGTCTGGTTGACGCTGTTCTTGCGCGGACTGCCCCGCAGGTAAAAGCTGCAGCAAGCCCTCACCCACGCCTCGCTGCCAGCGACCACTATCCCAGGCGGGCAATTGCTGATGCGGATTCTCTTCTCGCGCATACCAATTTTTGTTAATCTGCAAGTCTCCGCGCTCAAACAGCACCGGGCGGGATGCGGAAAGGGCTTCTTCGGCGGAGAGAATCCGCGCCCGCCAGCCCTGCATTTTGCCCACCAGCGCGTAAACTTCAAGCTGGTTGGTTTTATCAAAATACAGCTCCTGCCCCGCAGCCACCTCTTCCCCAAGGGCCAAGGCATCTGCCCAAATCTGCGCGTGATGATCAATTTCACCCCCGCGCAGTTCAAGCTGAAAGGCCAGCAAGGAGCCCATCGGCCAAAGGCCATCGGTGGTCGGGTAGCGCGTGGCACTTGTCCACGACAGCTGCGGCTTTTTTAACTCAGGCAAGCGCAAACCCGCAAACAAAGGCCCCAGCGCAGCAAGCAGCAAAATAGCCTGCGCAAGCGCGGGCAAAATGGCTCCCCTGCGCGAGCTTTTCTTGCGCTCAAGAGCCTGCTTCGGTGACTCACTCAAGAGCAAGGGAATCAAAGCACTCACGGCAACCACCATCAAGTGCCGGGGCGAATACAGCTGCAAGGCATAAAAGCCCAAGGGCAACAACAGCAACAAAACTGCCACCAGCCGCACCCACGCCTTGCGTCTTTTCAAATGCAAAAGACGCCACAGCGAAGCCAGCAAGAGTAGCAAAGAAGCGCCCAAGCCAAAGACCAAAAAGGCACTGATGGCCTCCAGCTTCAAAAACAAAGGCGGAAACAGCCCACCGTAATTCCCCCAATTTAAGTAAAGCCCAAGGCCCAAGGCCAACACCGCGCCCAAGCCCATCGCCCAAAAATCTCTACGCCCCAACACGCCGCGCCAGCTCATCTGCTCAACCTGTATCCAACACAAAATCGGCAATACCAAAAGGGCATCTGCCCGACAAGCCACCGCCAGAAAGGCCAACAAGCCCTTTACCCAAGCCCAGCGCTCATCAGGCTTGCGCACACAAGCAGCCAACAACAACAGTAGCAAGCCCACGGAAACTGCATTGGGACTAGCTAGTGAAGCGGAGAGCAAAATACACGGAGAGAGCAAAAAGCCCAGCAGTGCCACTACCTGCAAAGCCTCTGCGCCGCGACGCAGACTCAAGCCCAAGGCCAAAACCCCCAAGCACAACACCGCAGCCGCCAAGCCATTACTCCAGAAAAGCAGCGCCTGCGCATCGAGATTTTGCAAGTCGAGCAAGCCCAAGCCCTCCAGTAACCCCAGCCACAGCCCATTGAGCAAGTAACTGCCCCAGTAAGTTCCCACCCGATAAAACGGCCGCCCAGACTCATCGCCCAAAGCATAGCCATCCAGCTGCCAGCTTTTCTCCGTGGCGAGCTGTAAAGCCCCATGCAAGAGCGAGGCCTGATCACTCTCGCGCAACACTGGCTGCACTTGAGCCAAAGTCCAAATCACCCACAGCAAACTCAAACCAAGCGGGAGCCAAGCAAGCCAGCGGCGGCGGCCAGCCCGCGCACTCACAATCTCACCAATTTCTGCTTGTTGAGAAGACATTTACTGCAAGAAATCTACCGGATCACCCCGCGCTCGCTCGTCTCCACAAACTCAAGCCAATGTAGTACCGCAGCTGACTCCGCAAACTGCGCCTTCAGCTCAGGGGCCAACTCCGCCCAAGGCCTCTGGCTACGATACAAAGCACGATAGCAGCCGCGCAACGCCTTCATTTCTGACTCCGCAAACTCTCTGCGCTGCAGGCCCACCTTGTTTAAGCCGCGCACTTTCGAGGGATTGCCATCCACAATGCAATACGGCGGTACATCCTGAACAATTTTCGTGCAACCGCCGATAATCGAATGCGCCCCAATGCGGCAAAACTGATGCACCGCCGAAAGACCACCTAAAATAGCAAAATCCTCCACCACCACATGCCCAGCAAGCGTGCCATTGTTGGAAAAAATCACCCCATTGCCCACCTGACAGTCATGGGCAATGTGCGCATAAGCCAAGAAATGATTATGACTGCCCACCCGCGTCACCGTCTCTTCCGAGTCCGAGCGATGCACGGTGACAAACTCGCGAAACACATTTTCAGAGCCAATTTCCAGCGAAGTTGGCTCCCCCGCGTACTTCAAATCCTGCGTACGCTCGCCAATACAGGCAAAGGGAAAAAACTCATTGTGCGGCCCAATTTGCGTAGGCCCACTGACACTCACATGATGAGAAAGTTTGCAGCCATCGCCCAGCTTCACCCCAGCGCCCACAACGGCATAAGCGCCGATTTCCACCCCTTGGCCTAATTCTGCGGCGGGATCAACCACCGCAGTCGGGTGAATCAAGGTAGCAGGCTGGCTAGACATGAAGCCAGACTAAAGCAGCAAATGCCACTTCGCTCAACCGCTAGTACATCATCCACTGAGTTTGGGGCATCTCTAAGAACCTCCCTTGGGCTTCAGCTTGCCCTTTTTTCCTCTGGCTTCGTTTTTGACAATCCTCGGTATCGCAAGGATGGCGCGAAAAAGTCATTGCCTTGCCAGAGAAAAAAATTGCTGCGTTGAAACCTCAAGCTAGGTTCATAGAGATACCCTTTGAATAAAAAAAGGTAGCGCGCTTTGTCCCCAAAGCGCACAGTTGGGGCGTGATAGAATGTCACAAGGCACGAGCAGAGGAGCTCAGACTTTCTAGTCCGCTGAGGTGGAAAAGTTCAAGAAACTTTTTAAGTTCGTGCGCTTCGCGCAGTGTCTTGGTCGGAAGCTGGAAGCTTCCGCTACTTTGGGTTCAAGCGAGACCCAAAGTCTGCCAAAGCTGCTCTAGAGGTTGCTGCAGGCCGATGAAAAAATCTCCAAACTCGGCATATTCCGTACTCACTGGATCAAAGCGCATGGTGTAGACGATATCCTTGATATCCTCGGTGTTATGGGCAAGCAAAGTCACCCCCCACTCCATTTCATCCAAACCCGTCGAACCAGTAATTAGCTGCAAAATACGCCCCGCATATTGACGCCCAGTTACTCCATGAGCCGCCATCAACTCCGCGCGTTGCGCAAACTCCAATCGGTACCAATTTTGCTGCTCCCCACGGCGCTTGCTCATCGGGTAGAAACAGACCACCGACCAAGCTGGCAGCACTGGCCAAACTCGGCGCTGCTTATAGCGCCCCATGTGCTCATCAAAACTAGCCAAGGCCTCCTCAAACTCTGCCGAGCCCTGCTCCAAGCCGCGCTGCCCCAACAGCACCCGCTCAATATGTTGCTCGCGGGTGGGAAAATATTCCGAAGCCTCCGTCAGAGAAAAGTAACTAAACTGAGCTGAAAGAACCCCGCCCAAGCTCGCTGAGAACCGCTTCTCCAAGGACACCAAGTCCAGTAAATCTGGAGTGAGCAACATCAGGCCCAGATCAGCCCTCGGGGTCACCACCGCTTGAGTTAAGACTTGAGTTTTCTCCAGCTCGCCTGCTTGGGCGACTAAGTCAGCAAACTCCGCCAGCATTTGCCCTTTTTTTGCCGCATCAAAACTGCGCCACAGCATCCAATCAATGGCATAATAAAGATGCAAAACATGCAGCCCCTCCTTGGGTTTTAGCTCAGGCTTCAGGTTGATCTCGGACATCGGTTACTTAGAAAAAGAGCGAAATACTCGCTTATGAATAAAGCCTAAAGCCGCAACTTGGCAAGCTTACCGAGCCTCACCCATCACTTGAGCGGTGATAGGAATCTCCGCTATCAGGGTGAAATCCTCAAAATCTGCGCGCTTAAACGGTCCTTCAAAGACTTTCAAGCTCCAGCGAGCCTTTTCATTGAGGTGCTGGGCAAAGACCACAGTTTCATCTTGCAAGCCATCACTTCCTTGGAACAACACCTGATTGACGGCACTTGTGCCCTCCACAACCAATCCACGCTCCACATCCAAATTCAAGGAATCACCGCGAATGTTACCCACCTGATCAAAGAGCAAAAGCCGGATAGCTCCCGGGGCAGCTTCGGGCATCGCTTTCAGAGTTACTTTGACCTCTGGATAGAGACGAGTGCCCTCAATGAGCTCCTCCACGGGAGCTTGTTCGTGACGCCAGAGACTGCTTGCCTCAACCACCGTCACCATGCTTCCAGCCTGCGGCAAAATCTGCCGCGATGACTCCATGCTGGCTTCCTCTTGCCCAACAAATTGCTCCGAGCGCGCATTCAAGCTTGTGAGCATGTAGACAACCATTCCCGCAAGTAGCAACAGACTCAAGCCAAGACTGAAAAGAACTTGCCCCAGACTGACCTTGCGCTCAATCTTGAACTCACGGCTCATCGACTCCCTGCGAGAAGCTTGCCGAAGGTTTCCTTGAGATTCTAGAAAGTCATCTTGAGGCATAAATCGAGAAAGGGGGGACAAATCAGCTGCGAAGTCGCAATAAGGAACAAAAGCTTGTGTCAGACAAATTTTTCACCCATCAACTAGAAGACTCCCCACTTGAAAATATCCAGCTGAATACAAGGGAATCTTTACTGCATGTTCTTCATCATCTGCGCAGACTGCTTAATTCCTTCAGCCATTCCTTTAATGTCGCCAGAGAGAGTTAATTTCCAAGAATCTCCCTGCTTTTTCATGGTCACGACTTCAACCTGCTCCATATCGCTCTCGCCCATCTTCATTTTAAAGCGGGCAAGTACATGCATGAGTTCATCCCCCTCAGCAACTTTTCCGATAATTGTTTGTTCCTCGAAACTCAGGTTCATGAACTGCGCGGCCTGACCCATTACATGATCCATAAATTTGGCGAAAAACTCCTCGTCGCTTAGAAGAATGATGTTCTCCGGTGTGACATCCTCACCCAAAAACTGCTGCATCATCATTTCCGAATCATCCGCATCCATTTCCATGAGAACATCGAAAAAGGAGCGAAATTCAGTTAAGCTATCGGTAGCCATGAAACCCGCCATGGCTTCATAGTCTTTTTGGCTCAGAGCCTCAAAATAGGCCTCAGCGGTCTCTTCAGGAGTTTGAGCAAAGGCAGAAACGAAAAGCAGCAGGGAGGAAAGGCAGGCAAGAATAGAAAATTTCATCTGTGAAAGTTATACACCAAATCGTACTCCTAGCTAGCAAAAAAAATTGCTTCAACAAAAAACTATGCATTGAAGCCAGAATATGCAATAGCCTCAAGAAAATGGCAGTGATCCCATGCCAAAAATCAGCCCGTCCACCGATTTTGCCCCTCACCGATGGGGTGACATCGCTTTTCAGAAGCAAAATGGGCGTTGAGGACTGATTTTTATTGGCTTTGATTTTTTGGAGTTTTAGGGTATCTCTAAGAACCTAATTTTAGGCAGCAACGAAGCAATTTTTTTCTCTGCCGAGGAGAAGACAATTCTTGGCGGCTCCTTGAGATACCAAGGATTTTCAGAAACGAAGCCAGAGGAAAAAAGGGCAATTTGAAGCCCAAGGGAGGTTCTTAGAGGTGCCCCTTAGTTGACGAAGAAGGCTTAGAGAAACTCGACCCTAAATCAAAAGCATCTTAGGCAAAGGTACGGGTGCTTTTTGCAGGCTGGCTAGAGGGAGTTCGTCTATTGGACACCAAAAGAATGATTGATGAAAACCCTTGAGTTTCTTTTTCAATCGATTTATACCCCTTACTAAAATTATCTAATCAGTGATTTCAATGCAAGAAAACTACTGCAAAGAGACTCCTAGAAAGGATGGAAACAATCATTGGAGTTCTCTTTGTCGCTATCGCTTTGGTGGGAATTGGCTGGTTGCTGCTTAAGGCTGACCAAGCTCAGCATGAACATTACGACAAGGACGATTGAGCTTGAAGCCTCTGCCTAATCTCCTCAGCGCTCACTCCTTGCTCGCGCAGACTTTGCAAGCTCAAGGCATCATGGCGCTTGGCGAGGCGCTTGCCCTGCTCATCGGCAATCAAGCGATGATGCCAGTACTTTGGCGCTGGCAATCCCAGTAAGTCTTGAAGAATGCGGTGAATCGTCGTCTGCGGGTGGAGGTCTTCACCGCGAGTCACCAGCTCAATTTCTTGAAAGGCATCATCGACGACGACAGCCAAGTGATAGGCAATCGCCCCATCTTTGCGGGCAAGCACCACATCGCCCAAGGCTTGCGGGTTGGCAAAGTTGGGCAGCTCGCTCAATTCTTGCCAACGCGGAGGTGCCACTTGTTCAAGGGCTTTGCCCAGATTCAGGCGCAGCGCGTGCGGCTCAACTTCGGCTCTCTCCCAAGCTTGGGATGGAGGGATGTTGCGACAAGTGCC
>JAOXNJ010087276.1:0-11983 GCA_028566655.1 Metis holothuriae
CAGCCCAAGCAGGGTTTCTACTACGACCAAGGTTTCTACTACAACCAGCCCAAGCAGGGATTCTACTATGACGGTTTTTACTACAACCAACCTCAACAAGGCTTCTACTACAACCAGCCCAAGCAGGGTTTCTACTACGACCAAGGTTTCTACTACAACCAGCCCAAGCAGGGATTCTACTATGACGGTTTCTACTACGACCAGCAGCGAGCTCGACAGGGATTCTATTACAGCCAGCCCCGACAAGGATTCTATTACAGCCAGCCCCGACAGGGATTCTACTATTAAGTACTTGATCCAAGCCTGCTCCTAATAGTTCAGCTCTCTTTTTTTAATGTATTATCTTTATAAAAATTCCTTAAATCATGCTCACAAAAAGATCAGTCAGTCTGTACAGAAGTATTCCACCACCTGCAAATAAAACAAAGAATTCTCAAAATTGTCTCTCTTCCAACTTTCTTTCCAAAAACAACCGGTTTGGTTATTTTGCCTTTTCCGCGATGGAAACCGCAAGACGAAGGCAGATACGAGCCCAGAGTAAAACACAATAGAGTGCGTCTTGTCGCCAACTTTGCAAGGACAACCACGACGCAAGTTGCAACAAAATACGCGCTCCAGATGCTTGTTCCAATTTTTTACATCAACAAATTTATTGAGAAGAAAGTTTTCTTACTCCTCAATTTAGTAGATTCTGAATTGGAAAATCTTTTTTTATTCTAGAGGCAGGGCACTGCAATCTTTGACATCTGTGTTGACCCCAAAGCGGCGTTTTATCAGAATCGTTTTATTTTAAAACAATTGCCTATTAAAAATACACATTTTGACGCCACGTTTTCGACCATCAAAGGTTATCAAATTGTTCGCAGGAAAATAAAAGAGTTTGCAGGAAAAGGCAAGTTTGTAACAATACGTCTTACGCATAATAAAGCTTTGCGTGAAGCTAAAATCTTGTAAACTTCCGGTTGATCACGGTGGACTCCCGTAGCAAGCTGCCTAAACCGGAAACTGCGCAAATTAGAAAGAAAGATTTTAGCTAATGGCTCGATTTTGCACAAAAATAAATGTCGTGGATTGTGTAATTATTTTTATGAAAATTTGAGAGCACTGAATAAATCGGAACAGGTTCAAAAATTTGTAAATGAGCGAAAATGAGCCGAGCATGACTTTGGTACCGGAAGAGGCTGGTGCAATAGTTGTGATTAGGTTGACACGCGTTTCCGAAGTCGGTGGTTGAACACGCCTTTTGTGGTTTTAGAGAAGTTGCGCTATTTTTCTACATTTTTGACATAAATGAGCGGAAGTGAAAATCAAGGAAGAGTACCGTTGTGACTTTATTTGCAGTTAGGGTCTAAATCAGCTGATCATTGAGACTCAAACATTGAATATCGGGGCGCCATGAGCGCGGCAGATTTGGCGGTGAGCTTGACGCCGGAATTTGTATGCACTCCAGGTCGCTGGACATTCCGCATTGAAACTTTCTGGGCAAAATCTTCGATGCAGAAGAAATACTCTTCTACTTCATCTTCATCTGCGCCGCGACGTTTCCATGTTCGCTCGTACAGCGCCATTCCAGCTTCACCCGGGCACTACAAAACAGTGAGATTGTGCGGAAAAAATCGACTTACAATGTCCCAGTAGTTCCCGCGAATCTCTTCTTGCGTTTCGTCGATCCAGTTTATCTTTACCAAAACTGGTGCATCGGCATCATGATCCTGGATTTCAAAGAAATTGCCTACTTTGAGCTTATACCAGTCGAGATGCGGCGGTGTTTTTGGTGTTTTCATTGCCTTTTCCGCTCTTTTCGCCGCTTTAAGTTCCTTTTCCACGATTTTCTTCGCTCTCTTTTCTTCCCTGATTCGCTTCGCTTCTTCGCGTTCTTCCGCTGTTTTGACAATTCGTTTTCTTTTGACTCCTTGACATGCTTGTTTTTCAAGTCTTGCAACTTTTCTCTGCTCTTCCTTTTCTCGTTTCTCCCTTGCTTTCTTCAAATCATCTTCCAACTTTCTCTTCTGCTGCATTCTCGTCTTCGCTTTTGGCTTCGCGCGCGGGTCTTCCTTTCTTGGATCAATTTTTCTCGGTCTTCCAACATTTGGATTCTTCTTTCTTGCCTCGGTCATCAGCTCGATAATTTTCTGTTTCTTTTTCATCTCTCGCTCACGAAGCAAAAGGCTCTGCTCGTCGACGCCTTGTTCCCGAGCTGCTTCAAGTTCTTTTCTCTCCTTGTCTAATTCTTCCATTCGTTCTTTTCTTTCGATATCATTTCTCAGTTTGTCTCGCGTTGTTCTTATTGCCAGCTGGATACTGTTTTTCACGGAAATGACATTTTCATCAATCTCGTTATCGTCGATCAATGCTTCGCAAGGTTTTTCTTCCTTTTCAGTTTTGTTATCTTCGCTTTCTGGCTCTTCCTGTAGCTTGTCTTCTCGCCTGTGCCACTGGCCTCGTTTACCCTTTTGAATAACTCGTCTTTCCACGTCGACGACGAACGGCCTACCGCGTTTGATTTTTGTTGTATTAGCGAGCTCTAGCAGGTCCTTTGACGGATAAATGCTTCGATTTCCCTTCGGAAAGAGATGTTGCGCTTCGACGAGATGTCGCTGGTTAAACGTCTCCTCTGGCTGATGCTGACGCACCACGACTTTTTTATCCTCCCTTTTCTTCTGTACAACGAGCTGACCTCCAACTTCCTCGACGACGCAACTCGGCATTTGCGCTGTTTGAGCAGTACGGCGAATTCGCTGCCTTCGCGTGAAAATGCTGTTTGCTTCTTCGCGAACTTCTGCATCCGCGTCTTGCTGGTATTGCGCTCGTCTATCCTGAAGAAGAATTAAATTTTGCGAAAACCAAAGACAAGTACCAAGATAATTTGTCTCTCCATGTCGATCTTGTTTACTGGATTATCGACAGCTTGAAAGTCGATCAAGTCAATTTGAGGCGGCGTCATTTCGTGCGTTCTTTCCATCGTTGATTTGTACGCATCGAAAGTAACTCGAAGACTGTTGCATGCTAATGCAAGTGACTCTTCAAACTCAGCCGGTATTTTCTTTACGACATTTGCAAGAGCAGGACTTGCTTCGTCAGAGTTGATTTTTGGGTACCAGGTGTCGGATGTGCCAAGCAACTTAGGCGTTGGTGTGACTGTATAATCAAAAGCACTGTAAACGAGATGTTAACGCGAGTTGGTTGGAAGGTAAGTTTCTTACCCAAGATGATGAAGCTGCCAGAAAATCGAGTAAGGCTCCGTCATATTATTTTCGTAGCCATCGCCGCAGAATTCGAAAATTCTGAGAAACTCGGAGTAAGTCAGCCGAATTCTTCTCTTTGAAGTGCAAGCTTGGCCAGTATAAAGCGCGAATAGCATGAATATACAAATTGTTTTCACATGCATCCCGCACTGAAATGAGAGATGAGAAAGATTAAAATCATAGAAGAGAAACACCTACCCTTGGGAGCATGAAAAACTGAACGACGATGTGATAGCACGAATCGACAAAGTCGGCTTTGTCGGACTCGCTTCTTCGGCCGTTGAAGAGCTTCCAGTAATTCAGGTCCTGCCACATTCTGCAAAATTCTAGCCATTTTTAAAAGATAATCTTTACTGGAAATCTATTTACCAGAATATTGATATTTTTGCGGATAACCTTCGGCTTTCAATCGCTCCAGTAAATTGTCGAAATCTGTGACGAAGCCGGCGGCTTTCTTTCCTGCTTCCATCGCGGGAAACTCACGAGGACTCGGTTTTGTTTCTAGACGAATCAGGAATAGAAAGCAAAGTCAAAACAAAATCTGAAATTTTAAAAAATGGATAATTCGTGGCAAGATGGAGAAATGATCTTGAGCAAGAGAAAAGAGGCAAAAGAAAAGTTGGAAAATTTTCTTCACGAGCTGAAAATTGTTGCTAGCGATTTCATTCCAGGTTAGGAAGATCATTCACGATATAAACTGATTTCCACTTTCAGAGGATGAGAAATCTTTTAATCGAAAATGGAACCGGATAATGGTCTCTATTAGCGGTCATTTCAACTCTCTGGACGAGCTCGAGTGCATCTGGGACGAACTGAAAGATCCCCAGAGCAAGGCATGCGTTTCTCACAAACCCAAAACAAAAAGTGTAGGAACACAAAAAGACGATCTCATACGTAAGAAAGAATTCGAATGACTCGGCTTTAGTTTGAGTGGTGTCTAGAGAATTTCCAGCGGTCTAGAAAAACTACATGGAAGTCTTGAAATCATGGAAGAGAACCGCGATAAATTTCGTTTTATTCAGATTGGCATTCCCTCATTCTCGAAGCAGACGAAAATGGAAACGAAGTTCTTCCTGAACTTGAGCCGATCGATGCTCAAAGTGAAGAGTGCAAAGAAGAGCCGGAAGATATCCCGTAAGCAACTTCTATAACAGCTGATATTAACGCATCTTGTCTTCAGCTCTGTTGTTGGCGACAGGTACATCCCCCAGGAACCTGTTGAAATGCCTGTGATAAAAAAGAAACAAAAAAGGAAGTCGAAGAAGCAAAAAAGGCAAGCTGTTCGTCGCACAAATACGCCACTGCTATCCATAACAGTATCTCCTAGCCACACTGCCGCCTTTCCAAAAATGACGAGGGTAAGTAATAAACTCCCACTGAATTTCTGGGTTTTAAATAACTTATTTAAAATAAGTCACGAAAAAGACAGCAGACAGAAGAACCTCCTGCCAAACAGCAACAAGCTGGAATACCCGCTGAGCCAAATAATCTTGACGTTCAAAAGTATCTTGCTCATGATCATTTCGAGATCATTCCAAATGAGGAGGATTCCGACGAGGAAAAGACAGAAGTCTTCAAGAAAATCAAGCTTAGGCGCTATGCGAAATTGCCAGACGAGTGAAAAAGAGACTGTATATTATACAGTGTATAATTTTTATTTATTTATCAGATCAATAAATGAATGTTAGGTTTATTCTAATTTTGTACAGGTTTACAAGGGTAGTTTCTCATTCGTGAGCTGTTAGTAGATTACTGCGGGTCCTTGCATATTAGTTTTCAGGAATTTCTTGCGCTTGAATCATATAAAATAAATAAAGAAGAATTTAAACAAACCTGGTGTTTGTGTTGGGAGAGAATCTTCGCCCATTTTGGAAGCACGACGAGACAGTCTTGTCTTTACCTCCGCTGCTTTTATTTTCAGCTTCTCATTCGCCCTCAGTGTCTTAGTTTTGATCTGTTCTCGTACTCCTGCGGTTCGATCTACCATTCGTTCGGCAAGCTGTTTTTTGAACTCGTCAAGATTCTTGAGATGTCCTCGCAGAGTCGCTTTTCTTGGCGGATCTCCAGGATTTTCTTCTGTTTCTGATATCTATTTACTGACTTTAAAAATTTGGGGAACATACCTTCCGGATTTGTCTTCTTTTGCCATTCTTGGAAAAAATAGAATCCGACAGCAAGAAAACACAAAACGACAGTTATGGTAAACAAAACAGTAACCGCCTTATTTCCAGCGCTGACTCCCTCGCTTTCGCCATAATAGTCGTCATAGTAATAGCTATAAGAGTCAATCGGCTGCTGGTAAACCGCAGGAGAACCACCATATGCTCCGTAATAGTTCGGTGGTGCTTGACCAGGAGAACCAAATCCAGGTTGAACTTGTTGTGGCTGTTGTGGAGGCTGAAACTGCTGAACTGGAGGTGCTCCAGCTGATTTCATCTCTATTCCGCGCGGCGCAAGGGCAGGAGGCGGTTGTGCGAAGAGGTTTATTCCGACTGGCTGATTTGCAAAAGGCCTTTGCGGGGCCTGCTGAATCGGTTGTTGCGGCATTGGCTGCGATAGCATCGGTGGAGGTGTTGCTCTCGGAATGGGTTTCTCTCCATCGATGACAAAGCTTCCATCCTGGGCAAATGTTCTTGGCGGCTCGTGAGTCAAACCGACCCGCAATGAGAAGCTTTTATCTCCTTAAATTTACGTCTGATATCATAATAATGTTATATCAATAACCTAGAATCAGCGCTGAACTTCTAAGAACAAGCGTGATTTTATCGTTGTTCGAAACGTAGAATCCAGGATTGCGTCCACAGAGTTTGACGCTCTGTGACACGCCGAAAGCTTGGTGTTCTTGAATTTCGAGATAGTTCGCTACGCAGTCGTTGCTCGGAGATATGGGCATCGCCCAGTCATCGAAAACGATTTTTAATCGCGCTTGAGGGTCGAAAGATCGCACTTCCCAAAGACATTGATTCTAAAATTAATGTCTGTTCTGATTATAACAAAAAAATCTTGTAGTCTGTTTTTGTTATAATTTTATTACTTGTTCAATAAAAGATCCAGGGTATCGTGGCGAGTTCAAAACTGCTGTGTCGATGTGCGTGAGCCTAAATAATTATTCATTTGAATTTCTTTTACGTTTTGCGGGATGCGCGGTACAACTCCACCGCCACCCGTGCACATCCACGATTGGCCGACCTTTAAAAAGGCCAACACGAAATCAGAATTTTAACTACAATTTGTACTCACATTACTTTCTGGCCACATCCAGCTGATAAATCACGACGCACTGAAATATTTTTATTTATAAAAGAAAATAAAGAATTATCCTCGAAGAGTAAAGGACTCGTACAGTTAAGGTACTATAAATAATAGCTTTTCTCCGCTGGAAATATTTATATAACAGTTTCAAGATTATCTTATCAGTATATACGATCATGCAAGAACTGCTTATTGTATGCAAAACCTCTTCAATCTAAGTACCTTTGAATCCATTAACTCCATCTGCCCCCAACAAGCACAGGGCCACACTTGATAACATTCTTCCGCACCAGCTATCTCTGATTTCCTTCTTTCAAATTGCCGAGGTATCTCTCAATCACGAAGAAGGATAAAAGATGGAGATTTTTAATGGGTTGAGGTGGTGCTGCGATGCGATACACTTTCAAGCGTCAGAGGAGCTTGCACCACCAGAGCCTCGGGCGATTTCAGCCCTTCACTAGTAGTTATTCTTGCTAATGTACGAGAGTAAAACTGTAGATATCTTTCGTAATTTTTGGTAAAAGAATGGCGCTGTAGCTCTTAAGCTCTCTACCGCTCCAAGATTAACATGTATTTAAAACAGCTGAAAAAAGTTTATTTATCGTTTTGTGCAAAAATATGAAGATCATCGGTTCTCTTCTATTTTCCGCTGCTTTCGGCGATATGATCGGTATGAATAGACTTTCAAATAGGCTCAGTTTCCACAATGGTCACCGCGCTCAATATCCGGCAAGAAAAAGGCACCACAAGATCACATGTAGCAGCTCTTGTATACCTACATGGTTTACAGCCGAGTACTACTCATTGCCATCTGACGATCTTCAAAGACCGACTGGCTTGGCCAAAATGAGAAAAACCCGATACACAAGGCGAATGAAAAACGACAACTAACTGATTTACTCTCCGACTGCAACAATACAGACTGTGTGTTTATTGTAGTCTTTACTGCGAGAATTTATCTTCCATATTTTATAAAAGGGAGTAAAATTGAAAGCTTTATTTCGTTAATCTCGAAAAAAATGAATAGCGTGGTTCATTAGGAAAATTGGCAGGTAAGTGATTGTGCAATTGCAAAAATAAATCTTTCTTCTTAAATAATTATTCTTCCACGACCGTACAGCCACCCCAACTGAGTAAGTCGTAAGCAGCAGGCTTGTTGCAGCTCCATTTTATTTTGAACGGTCCTTGTTGAGTTATGTCAAATGTTAATAACTCCTTGCTTTTCACGGCTTTTTCGGCATAAACTGGAATCCAGAGCCAGGTACTTTGTTTTAAAAGCTTCTTGCGCAGTTCAGAAATTCTTACATAGCCCGTGCAGATTTGTTTCTTTGTTTTAATGGAGTGAATAGATATGGTCGGGTTCGTTTCTCTTCGTGGAATTTGACGCGTGTTATAGTCGATTTTGATCTTTAAAGAGTTCAAAATATGAATAAAGACTTTTCTATTTTATAAATTTAACTCACCTTGAAATAAAGATGAAGGTCTCTTGCTTGTGGTAAGTTGATGAATGTAGAAATTGTCAGCTTATTTGAGCTTTTAACGCGGAGAATGCCGTACCCAAGATTGTCGTCGAATTCTTGAGGCAATTCTTTTTTATCAGTGCCGTCAACAGCAGATTGATCGACTATCAATATGAAAAAGATTAAGATAAGGAAAAAAATATATACCGCACGTTATATAATTAGAGATTCTTCGCGCATTTTGGAGGAAGTTGTCTTGTTTATTAAATCCTCGGTCGATGTTTTCTTCGATCTCCAAATCAGCGAGTCGCAAGAAACCTGACCAATTCATTTTCTTCGCAATTTCAAGCGCTTCTCCTATTTCTGGGAGAAAAATACTGATTCTTTTGCATTCAGAAGGCCGTAAATGCACTGCGATTCTCGCCCAAATTTCAACTGGACAATTCCGAACTGACTCGTATCTTGAGTTTTCAAACGACAATATTTCCATCTAACATGCTTTATTTATTTAAAAATGACTGAATCAGAAGCTTGGTTGAATCATTGAACAGATACGGTTGAAGAAAAAAGGACATGAGCAATCTCTGGAGTGCAAAATTGGACGTAAAAGAATTAAAAAAACAAAAGAACTTTTATTATTCTTGTACAAAAGTCAGGCCTCCCCAGCTGATTTCCGAATACCACATTGGATTTTCACTGAACCATCTAATCGTGTAAGTCTGTTCACATGAGCTGGTGACCTTCATGAAGTTTTTGAAGTTTTTATCAGAGTAAACAGGAACCCAACGCCAAGATCCGTTTTCTTTCATGTCTTCTCCTTTGATAAATCCAGTTGTAATCGTGTCATCTGCAGTTGTAATTTTTATTTCGGGTGTTCTTGTTTGACGGGACGTAGAATAAGAATTTTCGAAATACATCTTTCTTTTGGTCAAGACTTTTCAGAATAATTTCAAATTTCATAAAGTGCTGGACATGTTCCTTGAAGTAAAGATGGAGATTTTTAGCAATTGGGAGAGTCATTTCTGTTTTGAATTCGAGCCAGCAGACCATATTAAGATACAGTATTTCATAATCCAGCGACGAAGAGTGTTTCCATTGAATATACCTAGGCATGTGGACAACATGGGTTTTCTCTTTATCTTTAAAAACGATTTAAAAATGCCATTCTCGTTTAGATGAAGAAACAAAACTTTAAAATCGAGCCTTGACACATCAAAGAGGATATTCTGCGAGAATGCTTCAAAAAATTATCTCCGTCTGCAAATCCGTGGTCGATTTTCTCTTCCTGTTCAAAATCGGCACCTCGCAGATATAAAGTCTTTAGCGTATTGTCAAACACAAAGAAAAAATAATCATCCAAAAAAGAAGACAACACCGTTCCCAATTCATATTCTTTGCGATTTCAAGTGCGTTTTCTATCTCAGGGAAAAACTGTCCAATACGTTTACATTCTTTCTGCCCGAGAAACAACGCTATTCTCGCCAAAATCTCTGGTGGGCAGTCTCGAACGGCTTCGATAGTCGAATTTTCCATCGAAAGAAGCTCAACTGTTTTGTTTGAACTTTCAGATGCCCTTGAGATCGTTGTGCCCATGCTTGAAAATCGTCGTTTTACTTTTTTGAACATTTGCTTTTATTTGAATGAAAAGAAGAAGAATCTTAAAATGAATTTTGGTAGTAAAAAGAAGAAAGTGGAATCATAAGGAGCGTTTTATGAGATTTGAACGATTAATCATAGTTTTATTCGGTTGATGAGTTTGATGAGCTCGTACGGTAGGTCAGATTCTCGATGCCTCTCGACGTCGTGGCAATATCTGGAAGAGTTATCGATCCGCTCGAATTTTTCACATTTGCGCCTTTGTTCCTGAGAATTGTGTTAGGATATCTGATTAGCTAAAATAGCGCTTACAGCGAGGGAATGTAGTCAATGACGGCTGGGTGATTCTGATTTCGATCATAATGCGCTGTCAAGGTTTTGAAATTCTGGCGAATTCGCCGAACTGGCGATTGCATCAGTCTTACGAGAGTCGAAGCTTTGTCATGGTTGAAAAAACAGAAAGGGAGCAAGAGCTTTTTCTTTCATGAAACCAGTTCCTGATGGTTTTTGCGGCGAACGGTTCTGAGTCAAAGTGCTTGTTCTCGATGCACTTCCGAGAATATCTGGCGGCTGGTGGATTCCTGAAGAGGGGCGATTTGAAGCGATTGCAGTTGGAGGTGATGCCATAGATGATGAAACGTTGTCGTTGAGCTTTTTGTAGTAGCGATATCGCTGCACGAGAGCGTAGTGGTGCTTGATATTCTGAACGATTTCATCTTCGACTGCTACAGGAAGTTTACGAGTCTTACCTTTGACCCGGGATAGTACTGACACGGATCACGTAGAACAGTAATGAGTCCTTCTGGAAGAGAATGCTCTCTCAGAGCAGCCAAACGGAGAAAATGCATATGTCTTGGAATAATTGGCTGATATTTCTGCTGCAGAGAATGCAGACGTTTCATCACTTGGCAGCAAGTGGTCTCAGGCGGGAGGATGAGGCTCTGCTCCAGCATTTCGTCCGCTTTAGTGGAATTATTTAGTTTGCAGTTCGCAAATTATTTGCATCTACATGAAAATAACGCAATATATCTCTGAGAGTCAAGCTGTAAGCTCGTTTTTTTGCCTAAATTTGTCCATTCCTGCACAATTTTGGATGATTTGAGGCTCTAAACCAGACAAATTTGCTCTTGGAACGGTTTCGTTTCCATGACTGGTTTCTTAATGGCATGAAAAAAGAGCAATTTTTTAATATTTATTCTACCTTCAGACCATTCATTAGCATTTAGTTCGAGAAATATCTCTACATACGGTTTGTAGAACCGTGGCGAGCGTGAATCGCCATAATCCCATCCTCTCCCGATCGTGGTCGATCCGTCGATGGCGGTTGGTGGGTTTCGGATGAGGCCGCTTTGGAATACTTTTGCTAAATCGGGGCAGTTTGCAGGAAGAATATATTCCAGGCGAATGTATGGGAGCAACGGAGCTTGAAAAAAATAAAGATCTTTCTTTTTAAAGACTGAAATACCAAGTGCGTTTCTTATGAGATCATTAGACGGTTCTTTCTTTCTCTTTTTAATAATATCAGGTTCCTTCTCCCGCGCCGCATTTTCCGCCCATCGCAGCGCAGCCCGTAGAACATCAAGCTCGTGCGCTTGCAGATAGTCATCCTGGAGTAGTTTAATCATTTCTTCGGTCGTTAGTCCGGTCAATATTCCCGTTTGCGATAGATGATGAAAATTCTCGCGGATGAATGCCATGCAGTTTCTGGAGATGTAGGGACTTCCGTGGTCGCGCTCTGCCCATTGTAAGAGAGGTAGAACGGTAGTGTATGACAACTCGTGGACGATCTTATCTTCTGCAGCCTTGAAACGATATCAACGAAAAGATAAGTGAAAATATAGGATAAGTTGCGACGAAATCATCGAGTATTTCGACATTAGAAATCAAGGATTATGATCCAGGTGATTGAATCATCGGCTCTCACGTCCCAGAGACATTTAACTTAAATTCACAGGAGACAGCGTCATCATTTCTTGTGGTAATTTCACTAGTCAGTTAAATTTAGGACTCATCTACGAGGAATTCAAAGTAGTCAGCAACTGGCTTCAGTCGAACGATAGTCTGATGAAAATAATCATTGTCTAATGTTATCCATCAGAAAAAATACCGATCATTCAGCCTTTATAGCATCTTATGGTTCCCGAAATATCGACAAACCTGCATAAGCGAAGTCAACTGAAGTATCCTGCCAACACCAAATAAAGCAACAGCTCGTCGGATCGATATTGAAAGATCTGCAAGTTCAAAATCAGATGCAAGATCGCAGGATGATTCTGACGAGTCCATATCCAAAGATGGGAGCGCATTCGTGTAGAAAAACGACAGTACGACTTAAATGATTGATGGAGTTGTTTTTTGATAAAAAAAAGCATTATAGCAAGTGATATAGGCTATATCATATAGCATATGATCCCGACCGGTTACAAAATG
>JAOXNJ010087387.1:0-10007 GCA_028566655.1 Metis holothuriae
ATTGCAGTAGTACTCGTTGTCCCAAAGGTCAAGTCGATGCATAACAAACCTCATCCAGATGGCCATCACTACATATGCTACTTTACTATTTTAATACTTATACTCTAGACAAAATACGTAGCTTAATACGTATTAGTATTTGGACCTATATTGGACTTGGCTGCTTTATGTCTTGTTATTATGCTAGGTTGTGGGTAGAAATATTTCAGAAGTGGTGTCAAACACGTAGAGTTCGGCCTTGGTGGTCGATAGATTCAATCTTGAGTTACCTGTAAAGAATTTAATCTGGATTTATAAACTATAGCGACAACCTGAGCTGTACTTGTACAGGGGATGACATCATTGCCAGCATGACAGTAAATAGAGTAGTGGATAAAAGTACGAGAATGTAGTAAGAAAGAGAAGGCAAAGCCAGATAAATTCTGGGAAGAATGTAACAACAAAGAATTGTTCCTTCTACATATGTGGCTATTTGAATGTACAAAATAGCATTTGACCACAAGAGAGAACTTCAGACTGAACAAAGGTGACTTCAAGGTCGAGAAGAGACGAGGGAATGAGTGACGCAACTAAAAGAAGAATCTTAAAGAAAGCTAACTTTTCGTATCTGTGGCCAAACTTCTTCTTTCTCTAACTGTTATCACCACTTATATTGTTAAAAAAAGAGTGTAAAAGAAGTTTTGGTTAGGACTAATAACAAATAACAGGCAGTAAAGATGTGGTACATACTATTAAATACATAAAACATTGGTAGTAATGAAAAAGTAATAAAAATCGGCGGTAAAAAGAGGACACAAAGAGAGCTTTCAATCTACTAATGTGTCTTTTATTACACATAAATACTGATAGTCTGTAATTGATAAGAATTGATGACAATCATTAGCTGCTCATACTAAATGCTACAAGATTTCTTCTTTGATCTCTAATCAAACGCCAATATTGTCTTTCCTCTTCCATCTTTCCTTAAAAAATCCTCCTGGTAAAGTCCACAGAAAAAAATATGTAGTAAATATATGACATTATTATTTTTGAGTACTTTCTTTAGCACCTATAAAAAGTAAATTATGTAATGAGTGCAACAGAATTTTGGTGTAAGTATTTCTGTCTGTCAATTAGAATTAGGTGACAGTACAGTTGTCTGTCTGGCATTCTCTCGAAACTTGGCATCCAGCTTCTAATGGTAGCCAGAAACTTCTAAAAACGTGCACTCACTAATAACACTTTAGCAAAGAAACTCGTGTGCAGCTCTCAAAGGTCAGAAAAGCGTTTTGTAGCAAGCAAAGCCAGAGAAAAGCGAGCTCTCTCAGCTAGTCCACAATTGGAAGCCGACGACGCAACAATGCTCGGAGCAGACGAGGCGTTCGCCGCCATCAAGGACAGGGTAATATTACAAAAAAGTATAATTAATTAATATCATTTTAGGTCTTAATTAATGACTTAATTAATGACTTGTTAAATAGATGGAACGCGGTCGCACTCCCTTGGGCTCGGTGCCTTTGTCGTCCGCGTTCGGCTTCGACTACCCCTTGCTCGGCTCCAGCGCCTTCTCCTCGTCCTTCGACGAGACCTCCAGGCAACCAATTTACACGAATGTTAATTAATTAAAGATCATTAAATGATCTCAAAATATTGATTAATGACTTAATTAGACTCATTTAACTTGTATTTGTTAGGGATTTGTCGACGGCCGTGGACGATCTGGTGCGCAACACGCGCGCCATGTCCGAGGCGCGCGCTGTCGGCTCTGACCTCTGGCCCATGCCCAGACGACCCGTTCGCGCCAGGCAATCAATCAATCAATCAAGAATTTGATTACACAATTTATTAATTAAATTTGATTGATTTTTCTATTGATAGGTCGCTGAGCCCTGTGCGCGAGATCAGTCACTGGACGCTGCCTACTCGCAGCCTGAACTACTGGCGCGCCTTCAGGCCCTCTGCAGTGACCACCAGGAGCACGGCCATCAGCTACCCTAGCTCCTCGCCCTGGAACACCACGGGCTTCTATTATGCCCCCAGATACCCTCAGTCATGGAGAGGTACATCAAAGTATTAATAAAAGTCACAGATAAATCAGTACTGAAGATCTTTTACTAGTGCTTTTGTTGAGAAAGTGTTGAATTTGACAAGTTTTATTAATGAAGATTGTCCTTGTTTGTTCTTGAAAGGTACTGCTAGTACGGCCATGCCTTACTCGTTTGGAAGTCGTTACTCGTACTACGACTACGGACTGCTGAACCCGGCGAGGTTCCAGTACTTCAAGTACCCCAGGTCCTACAAGAACTTCTACGTGCCCTACAAGTTCCCCTATCCTTATATGAAGAGTCTTCACTCGAGATTCTGGTGAACATCTTCGACTGATCGATTGATCAATCACCGATTTGATTGCTTTTTCAATCAAGCCAAAGTTGATTGATGGTCGATCAAGGGGTGAGGGGAACATGAGCGCTCTGCATGAAGATTTAATCAATGCATGCCAATTGAGCGACCAATTGGGAGTGAATGAGGCCACAACTCGTGTTTTAACAGAAATTGATACTAAAATACCACAGTTTACATGTTGCTGAAGCGTCGATAAAGTTGATTTTTGTGGACACCACGGGGCACCGAACCGACACAACCTTTAACAAATATTCATGTAAACATATGTTAAGAAATTTACAAGAGCATGCCCAAACAACCGATTGTTCCCTGTAAACAACTGATGAAGCCAAATAAAGGGGCATTTGATTGCCAACCAATTCACTGTTGCAAAAAATGGAATTAATACAAGTTGTATGATTTTTTCAGTCTAGAAATGACCTTTATCACCTGATTGACAATGACAGACGACACGCAAAAATAATGAAGCCACGGCATTCCACCTGCCCCCAATACAAGTATTAAAGCCAATGAAATGAAAGTTCGAAAGTTCAATGGCAATAATAAGTTTTATGGCCACTTTGAAAATCGCTTCAAACTGACCACTAGAAACAAGATGAAATGGTACAAAAAAAGACAACTTTTCTTCATTTGAAAAATAAAAATTGCCTTTTACTATTAGACTATTCCGTTGTCTGCGCCTTAAGTCGAAGTTCTCGTCTCTTCAGAGCCTCGAGTCGCCTCAACTCGGCGCTGTCGCCCGGCTTGAAAGTCGCCATTATGGAATGGTTGTGTCCATCATTACTCATTTCGTTATAACCGCTTAGTCGTCGCTGACTCGCCTCGCGTCTCTGTAGGGCCTCAAGTCGCCTACGATTGATGTTGGCGGCGTCGCCCCAAAACGCTCTTTGAGAACTGGATCGCGGCTCAGAATTTCGTCCCGATTCCACAACTCCATTATTCACAAGAACTGTGGGGGAACTCTTGTGTCTCGACCACTTGACCGACTTCGAGGGAGTAGAATAATCGCTGCTGCCCTTACTTCCACTCGTACTTTCTACAGAACACGTTTTGTCAATGTCCATAGTATACTTGACGTTGTTGTTGGTTGGTGGCCGCTCCTCTTGATTGAGTGGCATCTGAGAAAGAAAGGCGTCGAAGGAATCGTCAGCAACTGGTAAGGCTTCCTCGTTTGTTTCCTTATTGGACTCGATCTTCTTGTTGGCGGCGTTGTTGTCCATCTGAGAGATGGCCAGGTCGAACGAGTCCTCCAACCTGCCCCAATCGTCCTTCGTGCTCAACACCTGCGACAGCTGAAAAAAAGCGATAAACAATTTCTTTCATTTTCGATGATGATTAATTGAAGTAGGCCATTATTACAAGATATCAAACTTACATCAGCACACTGATTGAGATGTGCGTCCTCAGAGACATCGTCGAAGCCGTCCTCGTTCCTCATCTTCAAGTCCTCGTCCTTGCTTTTCGTGTTGCCGTCGTCGGACTTGTTGGACTTGTCCAAGTTGGCCATGACTTCGACCCATTCCAATCGCCCTCTCCCCCTTCGTCGTCGCTCCCTCTGCATCAGACTCTCCTCCTCGACCTAAACGTCGAACGAAAAATTCGTTTTTCAGGTAAAATCTACTAAAGAATCTGCAAAAATGAATAAAACGAGAAAGAAAGAGCAGATTGAGAAGCATACTTTGGTATCCGACAAATGCGTTGTTATGGCAACATGTCCTTGCAAAAGATTATCTTGAATGCTTGCGTGCTGCACGAGCTTCTTGACGTGCGACGTGCGCGTGATGGGCGACGCCTCCGTGCGCCACGTCACCTCGCTGCTCTGCTGCGAACTCAACTCGACGCACTCCGTCGAATTACTCGACGCACTGCAAAATCTGCGCATAATTCGAGAAAATTCGTTTAACAAAATCGATTAAACGGCAATTAAGCCACAATTTGATTTTAGTAATGATGAACGTTTTGGGAGCCGGCGATGCACTAGAGGGATGGCCAGCACGTTTCGTGACGGGCGTCGACGTCATGGCGGCCACGGTGTCCATCGCCCTGAAGACGACCGGCGTCGTCGACGACGACAACGACCTCGAGCTCATCCTGCTTTATCACGGGACACTAATCAAACTTTTTTAATTAGCTCTTAATTAAGATTTAGCCAAGGTTATCGATTTAGCGGCTTCAAACCTTTTTTAGAGCGACCGCGATGGTTCCAAAGTTTGTTTACTTTTTAAGTCGAGCCCGGGATCGCGATTATTTGTCTACGACTAACGGTCAATAAATGACGGTGGACAATTGGTCTACGCTGGTGTACGTCTTATCGTTTTTTATTTGCCTGCGCAATTAATTATACTAGAAATTAATTAATTGATTAATTCGCTTTTTGTTTTTTCGTTTCTTGGTCGGTATTCTGTTAACGTGTACATGTTATGGAGCTTTATTCGTAATTTCTTGACCACGTTTATGCTCATTCATACATATAAGGCTCATTTTTTGTGTCAATTTCGCATTAGCGAATGTAATTACAAAACAAACTGTGCGAGTTTGTTTGATCATTTTTTTACATATGTGTACATATGTAGTAGCAAGAAATTAGAGCTCCTTGGGCTCACATCAATTGAAATTAAGTCGTCGTGCTGGTTGATTAGATTACAAATGACAGCCGAAGTCACTGGGTAATGTTAATCCAGTACAATGAGATCGTCCTCGTTCTCGTCGTCGCTGACGACGATGGCGTCGTCCTCGACCACCACCTCGTCGTCGTTGTTGTTGTTGTCCTCGCCCATCCTGATGCTACCGTCGTCGTCGCTCTCCTCGATGACGATCTCGTCGTCTTTGTCCTTGTTGCTCAAGACAACGTCTTCAAGGTTTTCTCTGAAATTGTCTGTGTCCTCCATCACGACCTCGTTGTCCTCGCTGCAGTCGATCCTCTCCTCGGTCACGTTGCCGTCCACGCAGTCGTTGTTGTTGTCGTCATTGCGGCTAGAGGTGACTCCACAGCTGGCATCCAGGACCTGGAGACCCACAGCCTTGGCCAGGAGTGGCGGCACTGCATTGCCAATTTGCTTTTGTCGATTAGCAACATTTCCACTGAAGCAGAAGTGGTCGGGAAAGCCCTGAGATCTCGCACATTCCCTCACACTTATCACTCTGTCCTGCAGCGGATGCAGAACACAGCCCTGTTTATTTGTGGGAGAAACACTAGTTATAGTGGTAGGGAAGAAGTCATCCATATTCAATCTTCCGAAGACACCTGCAAATTGGTTGTGATAATCGGCCTTGTGCGAACACCACCAAGGAATTATTGTATTCTGCGTGTTATATACAGGGCCACACCCACGCTTTTTATTGCGAAGACTGGCAGCACTATTTCCGTTCATTAACGGCCCATTAATGTCATCCTTGGGTCTAGGAGCACAAGCACAGACGCCACTGTAGATGTTATCCTTGGTCTTGAATCGATATTTCATTCGCTCTGTCCAACTATTGTCGCTCAATTTGACTGAAATATTGGGCAAATCGCGCCAATCGGAGCCAGGCGTCTTGGGAATGAGCTCGATTCGCTTCTGATCGAGTGCGTTGATGCTCTTGCAAATGTGGTCCGAGACGAGGCACGAGGAGCGAATCAGGCCGCACTCACGCATCAGACGCTGATAGTGGCTTAGGGGTCTGCAGCCGTAGGGCAGTCGCTCAAACTCGTCGTTTTGCAAGTTGCAGCCGCTCTTGATGACGGGCAAGTCGGAGATGGCGTCGCCCACTGTGGTCGTGCGGAGAGGCGCCGACTCGAAGTGTCTGGCGCTGGACACGAAGCACCGGCTGTCCACGGACACGTCCAAGGTCATCTTGGTGAAAACGTGCACCGGCGTCGGCATTGTGGGCAACACTTGATCAGGAGCAGCCGCAATAATGAAGATGCGACGTCTACTCTGAGGCACGCCGTAATGGCCGGCTTGAAGCACTCCGAAGGTCACTTGGTAACCCATCAACAAATGGGCCCTCAAACAAAGCTTGAGCATGAGTCCTTTGGATCCGTTTTTGCTCGTTCCAGCATTAACGAAGTTCTGGACATTCTCCATGATGGTGTATTGCGGTCTGTAGAAGTCGCAGAACCCCAAGTAAGTGGCCACCATACTGTTCTTTACTTGGGCCTGAGCCTCTTTATTAAAGATATTCATGTGACTGAAGCCCTGACAAGGGGGACCTCCGCAAAGCAATTCGACTTCTGGTTTCTGAGGAAGTTTATGACCATTAAAATGCTTTGAGCCTTTCAAAAGTTCTTCTAGAACTCTGTTGACATCCGCGCAAAGGACTTTGGAATTATTAAAGTTCTTCGAGAAAGCCTTGCATGCATTCTCATTATTGTCCATGGCAAAAATCGACTTGGCAACCCCAGACTCTTCTAGGCCCATGGAAAGGCCACCGCAACCACTAAAAACGTCTAGAGATTGCAATGGACGTCGAATAGGATTTTTTGGACTATCATTAGCCGCATCCTCATGATCATTAAGGACTTGGTCCAAGTCCTGAGCCTCGATCTTCTTGAATTCGTGGTCAATGTAGGAGTGTTCGACGACAAAGTGCTTCCCTCGCCCACTACTAAACCACTGAGCCTCATTATTGTTCAACTTGGTTCTATGTTTAACGTAGCATTTGTCCTCGACCAACTCGGCCCTGACCTTCTCCTTGGTGTTCGTCCAGAACAAGAGGTTGAGCTCACATCTCTCGAACTCTGTCGGAGTCATGGGCGTGTTCTCAGGCCTCATCAACAACTGCACCTCCAGGTTCACCACCCTGTGCTCGTCACTGAACACCTTGAGAATGATCACGACGTGATAGGGCGTGGGTGTCTGTTGATTCGAGTTCTTGTGACTTCTCTTGTGTCTGTAGAACTCGGTGTACACCTCCGGGTCCTTCTCCTCCTCGCTCTTCGGCTTGTACTGCTTCCTAAAGCGGCTGTGCTCAAACGAAAGCGCGGCGGGGGACAGAAAGACGGCGTCGCCCACCCTGAACTTCTGACCGCGGTACTCGAAGCCGTCGTAGCACTTCCTTCCCGACTCGGAGTCGTTAAAACTATGGCCAAAGCCTCTGGGAAACGAGTCCAAGTGCCTTTTCTCCAAAATTGGGCAAAGGTGGCACTTGTGCGAAGGTTCTTCTACATGATTATCGACCTTCTCGAAACGACCTTGTCGCGGACAGTATTTGAATCTGAAGTAAAAAGTGTCAGGGTCGTCGGCGTCGACAAACACCTTGGTGAAGTCGGTGCGCCCGCCTTCCTTCCTGAAGTGGTCCATGTCGGTGATGGGGCAGAAGTTGACATCCACCTTGCGCACGACATCAGACAGAAGCACGTACTCGCACTCGTCGAGTGAAAAGAGCTCCTTGGAATCGGCTGTCTCGCCCAAAATTGTATCCGTGGCTCTAGAAAAGTGCTGAACATGGCCAATTTTCTCTCCTTGGTCCTCGAATAACTGCAAAATTCTGCAGACAAATAAGGCCGTTTGCTCTGTGTCAGGACGAACTAGCACGTAGTCGCCCTTCATGTAGTCGTACGCGTTGATGGTCACGATGTCGTAGTACTTGAGGCCCTGCTCGTCCTTGTAGACGGGCTTAAAAGGGAAGTGGACGTCGTTGTTGAGTTTCAGACGACGACGCTTCGTGCGGATCACCTCGTCCAATACGTCCAACTCCGAGGAACGCTCTGAATCGCAACGACGCCGTACACAAGTCTTTGTTTGAACAAAAAAATCCTTATTATTAGGTTGATTTGTGGAAATGATTTTTATTTTGATTATTGATTATATGACAATAAGTACCGCATTCACTTCTCCAAGACCAGTGTACTTGTTCATCTGATTGCATCCGAAACAGGTGCCGCAATCGGGAGCCAGACATCCCTTGCAGACGCCGCACTTCTTGTTGTGCATGAACTCGTTGTTGCGATCCAACTCGTTGCTTCGATCCAACTCGTGCTTCTTCATGATGCCGTCGAAAAAGGACTGGAAGACGTAGCTGACGAGAGGCGTGGTATGAGTCTTCTCGTGTTCAACCGGAATATGACGAAGACGATTAGCTGTGGGGCGAGGTTGGACATGTTGCAATTGCTGCTGAAGTCGTTGTTTCTGATGTTCACGACGAAGTTGGTCGAGTTTGTGGTTCAGACCGACCTTGCCCAGCAGCTGACGCACACTCTTTGTACGCAACACCTGAATCTCGTCCTCATCCGCCTCCGCCTCAAAAGAAAACAACTGCAACGACAAATTTGGTAATTGCATATTTTCAAAAATAGATGTAAAGCATATCAAGTAAAATCCATTGTAATAAATTTGATCTGAATTCAAAATTACTTGTTTCATGATTGGCTCGGCATTGGATAGCAATGCCTCTTCGCTGAATCCGGCATCGGTCTCTACGGCGTCGACGAGGTCGTCGTACTCGAGGTTGTTCCTCTCCATCACGGACCTCACAACGATCTCCACGATGGCCTTGGCCATGCTGGCCCTGGTGCTCAGCTGCAGCATGAACGGCTCAAAGTCGTCGTGGGGCCTCCTCAAGTAGTAGTCGCTCTTGATGGTAGACACGCCGAAGACGAGCCTCTCCTCCTCGTTGTAGCCCGTCACCCACCAGCTGTTGATGGGCCCAATCATGTCGACGCCGACGCCGTTCCTCGTCGAGTCGGGCTCCGCGTCCGAGATGGCCTTCAACACGCCCATGGCGAACACCTTTTGACCCTGCTCAATCAGACCTGCGTCCAGAGAGATCAAGTGCTTGCGCTCGTCGAAGAAGCTGAAGTGCGTCATAAGGAGGCTCGACGTGTCCGTGGCCTCCGACAAGTCCATGATCAAGCTCGCGTCCGACAGGGCCTCCGACTCCTCGACGTACTTGGCGGCAAGTTTGAGAGACGGCGTCAATGGCGAAACAACCTTGATTTGAGAAAGATTTTGGTCGCAGACACTGCAAAACTCCTCGTTGTCCAAGTCGATCAGGGGAGGAGACATCGAGGGCTCTTTTGTCACATTGTCACTCTTATTGTTGATCTCGTCGCTGTTCCTCTCCTCGTCGATGACGATGACGTTGTTGTTCCCCTCCTCCTCCTTATCCTCGGCGACGTCGTCCGAGTCCGACAGCAGGACCACGTCGTCCTCAGACATGTCGATGGCGATCGGACAGAGGTCAAAGCGCGACTGAGAACAAAGAAATGTAGAGCAGAACTGTAAAATAACGCGAATTACGTAATCTACAGTAGTAAACAATTAAGATGACCGACGCATTACACATACGTACATTACCCTGGCTTTTTTGATTTGATACATAAATCGGAGAGCGGCGCAACAATTCGTTTTGGCGAGTCACGCAACCTCTCCTCGCAATCTTGTAGGTACATACTGTGATCATTTGGATGAAAGGGGAATTAATTACAACTGCATGTACAGTACATTTGATTTCTTTTCTATGTTCATGCAGAAAATGAACTAGAGACAAATTTGAATGGCCTTCAAAAGATAGTTTCTCCTACCAAACAATCGATTATGTACAATGAATGGCCTTACATGAATGACAACGCCCTATGAATCACGTGCGTACTTGAAAAATGGCGGGAAATGTTTCTGGTGAGCGAATATTCTCGACTACTACAT
>JAOXNJ010087609.1:0-11979 GCA_028566655.1 Metis holothuriae
CGTGAGTTTCAAGAGCTACTGGACCGCAAAGGTGTTTCGCCCCATGACAAAGATTTTGTGCAAATGGCGATGATGTTTTTCGCGGATTTCAGCCGAAAGAAGCTTCGTTCTGGTCAAAGTCAAGTTACCGGGCAAGGCGGCGAATTCAGGATGACCGCTGAGGCCGTATTGCGTAAGCTTGACCATCCCTTGAAAGAGGAACTTGCCAAAGCTACCGGCGGCGACAACGATCTTGTAGAGGTACTAAGCGCTATATGCGACAAGATGGATCAGTGGGCGCGGAGCGAATACCGGCGGATTTTGAGTATGCCGTGACGAGTGCTGAGCGTAGCAGTATAGGCCCACGTGAACCCATCATGATTTGGTACAGAGTCGATAATAACTTTGCCGTCATAATTTTCTACAGTCGTGATGAGCTTCGCATGATTTAGTCCGGCACAGCTCTTCGATGGAGTGGAAGCCCAAATTTCTAGAAAAAATTAGTCAGCGATCAATCTGCCTCAGGCGCGAGTTTCGCACAAGAATCTTTTTCGGGGGCACTCCCAAAGAAGGCACACCAAAATGGGATTGATAAGTCATTTTGATGTGCCAATTTTTTACAACCTAGAGCGGCTTACGCCGTCTGGTTACCGCTCATCTAAGTCACCGCTCGCGAGCAAGCTTGAACGCTCCGGCGAATAGTTGTACGTAGCGGCCTACGCCCGTTATCCCATATTCGGAAAGGCCCCAATTTACTCTGGTAGCTCCGTTGTCATATGATAACAGGTAGTGGTTATTCATTGATGCTTCCTCAACTTTCCACTCAATACCGTCGTGTGAAGCGGGGTCATCATGAAAAGAATAAATCAAATAACCCGCGTAAGCCCAATCACCTGAAACATCTCGAATCATTAGCTCAATGAAACGGTTGCTATTCGGAGTGCGAGCAACAAATGCGACAGAGATACCAACCGTATTGTCAGTGTTTAAGTTTACCGCCTCAAGCCTCTCAAAAGCTTCTTTGTTCTCATAGTATGGCTGAACTTCAGGATGGTTCCAGCACACTTCTAGGGCTTCAAGCTCAAAGTCGCGCGCTTTGCTAATGTCGCGTGGGAAGTTTAGGGTATTTGGGGTAATAGTCATTGTGATTTCCTCCATCTTTGGCGGATCAGTCCGCGTTACAGTGAAGGAATCGTTAAAGTTGTAGCGTAAGAGCAGCGTAAAACTACCCAGCCATGCACCTTACCACTGGCACGCCTATTGAAGGATGAGAAAGGTCGACGAGGTGGACATCTGCCCCAAGTTCTCTTTTCGCATGTTGCGCCAGTTGCTCAAATTCGATCTTACCTATTGGTCCATTAACGGATTGATTTACTATACTATTATCGGGCCATGAGGTCTGTTGCGAAGCGCCTCTATACTTCCGTACCGCTAGCGCCTCCTGCTCAGACATTGAAGAAATGTCGACCCCCCGTTTCTCTAGTTCAATCATATTGCGCCAATACATCAGCGTCTCTTGAATCGCAGAATCAACAGCGCCTTGGAGCGTAACGCCAGTGGCATGGCTCTCTGTTCGACGACCCCCATCGCGATCAGAGCAACTAGCGACGGCGAAGTAATACAGTTGTGTATGCGTTGATACGCGAACCTCCAAAACTCGCAACTGCGCCTCTAACCAGCAAACCAAGGTCGTCAAGTTCTCTGATGCGCTCACGTCAAAAGAGGTCATCAGCAGGTTCCCATTCAAAAACTCCTGGAAATGGTGGTGTTCCAGAATTTCCAGAATAGCTTTCCCTGATGCACTATCAAGTGTATCACTTGCGGCGCAACCTTGTGAGGTTACCCCATGCGGGTCATCAGGGACGCCAATCATGATCTGCTTGGCTGGAAAGCTGTAGTTAGTCCCGCTCGTCGAGAAAAACGCCGATACCCGCTCTGGCGCGGACTTGGAGAACTGGATAGAAAATCGCTCAACGGCTTCGATGCTGGCAATGAAATCGGCTTCGTCTTGAGACCACCCAGTCCCAGTCGCCACCCTAAAACCCATTCGGTTATCTAATGCAGAGCACCCTTCGGGAAGTGAAACCGCAGTGATTGACGCATAAATCGGCAACCCCTGTGGCATTCGAAAGGCCGATGGCGGAGATATCAAACCTAAGTCTATTGATCGACGGATATTTTTTTCTATCATGATACAAGGATAGCGGTCACAGGTTGGGAGGAAAAGATGGCAAGGCTAAAGCTCGCAGATGGCGTTACACAAAAGCAGCTAGGACAGGCGATACTCGCGCTCGCCTCGATGCAGGATTTCCTGCGACGATCTATAAGCGACGAAGAAGGGTACGAGAATATTGATTGTAATCTATTGGCCGCTTTCATCAAACAAGCCGAAACACAGGTGAATGAACTCTATTTTGACAAGCAGGAACTTCGTGAAAGATTGGATTTAGAGCAAAATCCTGTGTTTGCCTATCAATTTGACGGAGCAACGATTAGCGGGGAATACTTACTCAACATCGTCGTGCCAGATATCGGGCAGAAAAAGGTTGAGTTCAAAGAGGTATTTGAAAGCTTGAAGATTAACCCTCCAGACAACTTTTCGAGTTTGTTCAGTCAAAACGCCGAGCGTGATCTGTCTTATGATTTTAGAGGATTTGCCGAAGAAAGTATGGGATTTGTCGTGATATTCGGGTGCGGACGATAGCTCCAGAGCAAGCTGTGTCTTCTGATTGCAAACTTAGTTTAAGGTTCAATGGACCGATTGCCGTTGTAAACTCAAAGGGACAGAATTGCACACCGAGCAGTGAAAAGGGCAAAGCGATTTTGCTGCTGCTCGCAACCGGCGGGATTAATGGACGGGCGCGGGGATGGATACAATCAAAACTCTGGCCCAACGCCGCATCTGGAGCAAATCTGCGCAACGAACTAAGTGTGTTGCGACGACACTTTTCGAAATTCGAAATCGAACCGCTTATTTCCAACAAACGAACTGTTATGTTGGATTTTGATGTCTGTGATCTTGATCTAGATCACCCTATCGACGACATCCGTCGCCTAGAGCTAGCTGAAGGGCTTGATGTTGGGGTTGTTGAATTTGAGGAATGGCTCGCCACGGAACGATCTGCATGGGATAGTGACAAAATCAAAAATGCGAGTCAGCTAGTACATTTAGCAGGTTTCACCCAAGAACGCTTTCCCACCATCTATTTAGAAAATTGCGAAGGCGAATCCAGAAACGACCCAGCAAGTCGCCTCATCCAGTGCGTTATAAATGAAATCATCGAAAAATCTAAGCTCTTCTCAGATAGGATGTCAGTTGTAGAGGCAAAACCCGCGCGACCCTTCACTGACAAGTTTTCGATCTACATCTCTAGTCACGGTGATAGCAAAATCACCCTTACGGTTCGGCTGGTTTCGTTATTTTCAAATAGGATACCATGGTCTGACAGGTTTGCCACCAGTACGTCTGCCAGATTCTATGAGCAGCAAAAAATATCAAGGACGATAATCGATGGGATTCAGAGTAGTTTGTTTGATGGATACTGGGCTGAATTATGGGCCAAACAAGAGATACCTGATAGGGCATGGGAAGCGTATCAGAAAGGTCGTGCCTATGAGGCCAATTTCACACTAGAAGGAAACCTTCGAGCAATAGAAGAGTACCGAACTTCGTTAACGCTGGCACCTGAGCTGTATCCGGCACTTGTAGCTATCGGGTTTTGCCTTGCGGACCAAATCCGGCTGGGATGGACGGACGCTGAGGACAGGAACCTTGACGAAATTCGTTCTATCGTGGCGGAAGCGCTTAGCTTTGACCCTAACAACCCCTATGCACATGCGTTGGAGGCATTTCGAATTTTCTTATCAGGGCAAAAATCACAAGGAATACGGTATCTAGAAAATGTACTATTAAGCGCAAAAAAATCGCCGGAACTGCTAGCTTATATGGGAGCAATGTATGGGCACAACGGCCAATTAGATGAGGAGATTAAAGTGTACTCCAATGCTTTGAAACTAACCGACTATCCGCCGCCTTGGATACCCTCAAACTTGGCAATAGCGCAAGCAACAAAATTGGATAAAGCTGCGTTGGTGACTGCCAATCATGCTATTCAGCTTGCACCAAATAGCGTGAGGGCACGAATTGCAAAGATTTGTATACTTGTCGAAGTTGGGCGTGTTACTGAAGCGAAAGGGCTTGCCCTAGAAATCAAGAGAATCGACCCATTCTTTGATGCAGATAGTTGGTCTCAAATTAACAGCTTTACCAACTTAGACCATCACCGCAGTATTGCGCAAAAACTGGCTGCTGCCGGGTTGTAATTGCTTCGAGGTATTGCGCCCCTCTAAAATGGATCTCTTGAAACGAATTCGATAGGACGCGGCGAACTATACTGTTCTTGCATAGCCTCGACAAAAACGAGCGCAGAAAGCACGCAATCAATCACGAACCTAGCTTCGTCAAAGTCGAGCAACGGGTTGTCGTGCGCCAGTGAACGTTTGTTCCGAGCCTCGTTCAAGGCCTCAAATACCTTATGCTGTACGCGCAACATCGGTAACGCAAGCTGACTGACGCGATCTTCATAGCGGAGAATTTTCCCGTAAGCTCCAAACAGTGAATGTAATGGGATTTTCGCGTCGAAGTCTTGGCCATGGTCGGCAAGCAAAACACGGAACCGTTTAATGCAGTAGGTATGGACGCGATCCAATGCCACATCTGGCTTCTCACCGATCAAATCATTAGCGATGGACGCGCGAAGTTTCTTAAGTGTGGTATCCCCAGCGAAATCACGAATTGCCGCCTCCAAAGGGAGAGAGGAAGCTTTCTCCAGTTCGCCGGTGAACTGGTGTAGCCAGCGTTCATAGAACTTTTCTTCAGATGGATTATCCGCAACAGAGTCTGGCAAGCTGCAACGATAAAGCCACAACCCTCGCAGGACTTGAGCGACGAGTCGCGGCTCGGCAACCTCTACAAAGCCACGAAGGGTCTTACCTTTGCTTTGTCCCTCTACCTGAAATCGTTCCTGAAAAATATTCAGATCGAATGTTTCTTCGAACCATTCATGCATCGTCCGGTCTGAAAAATCGAGCACGTAGCCACCTCCGCTCTGAAAGATCGCATCGAATACGGCTCGCCCCTGTGTGGTTAGTCGTCGGTGCCGCCCTAATATGCGGTCTGGAAGATTGCGCTCTGTGTTCATGCAACAATCATAGGACATTCTGAGGTCAATTTCGAGCTTCAAAGACCGCGACGGCATGAGGGCAAATACGAATGTCAGTCAACAACGCCAACAAGTTCAACATTTCTGTGACTTGTTGGTGAAGTTGAACATGTTGACAGGGAACCGGGGATTTATGCGGCAAGCTTCGGGGCTTCACCTTGATGCACTTTTGGATTAACCGCGCAAACCTGCTGCTTACGGCTATCAGATTCAATCCAAGTAACCCATCCCGCTTGGATAAGCACATTGATTGCCGCTCTCACTTCATTGGCACCTGCGGGATGTTTCCATTTTCTCTGGCATATTTCGCGCACAGTAAATTCGGTAATTCCTGTTTCAACGATGTAACGCGCGATTTTCATCGCCCCTTGCTCTTCGGCTGGAAGTGACCCAAGCTTATAGACACGCTCGGCATGTGGCTTCACGAAAGTCTCAATAAGCTTCATTGCCCTTTTCATGCTATCCATAGAAACTCTTGCAGGTTCATCACGCACATGCTCAGCAATCGCATAGTTCAGATATTCCAGCACCAACGCAATACGTGCAAGCATCCCCGCAAATTTGCCATAATGCGCTTGCAAAAGCCCAGTGGCCGCATCCGACCATGCATTGAATTTCTGGTGACACTCAAAATGAAAATCCCTCGCTTCATCGGATAATTCCAAATAGCTCACCTGCGGATTTCCATGCTCGTCAATCGCCAATGGCATATCAAGGATTTTGCGATAGGCTCTCTCGATCTGGCCCGATACCGAATTCCCAGTAAACTTCGTCAAAGGAACCGGATCAGGATAAGCGGCAATGAAACGTGCCGCAAATCCATCATTGGCCTCTCCTAGAATGAACTGGTCAAAGCGATCTGGCTGAATACCCCCAAGAATCGAGTGAAGAAGATGAGACACGATTATAGGTTCCTCATGACTTTTACGGTCAACGGAATGTGCACGACCACCATAAGAAACAAGAAAGTATGGCTGATCCGTTCCGTTTGAATATCGCGACATATTTCCAAGCAACCCAGACAGTTCATCCATCGCCAAAAGTAGGCCACGGAAATTGTCACGGTTTAATTCAGCGAGCTTTTCAATCGTTGAATCCGTGACTTTGATCCTTGGAAGGAGCGGCTTATCGCCAAGCTTCATCTGCTTTGGTTTCTCAGGTTCCGCCGCGCCATTTTTTATGGCCTCAGTGACCTTTGATTTCCAATGCTTCTCAGCAATCTCCGCGACCTGCTTCTGATCATCCCAAAGCTGCTTGTCCTGACGATATTTCTGAATGTACTCTTGTTGAATCGTATCCAATGGCTTGATCACAGCATCCATTGCCGGACTTTTGCTCGCACTTGGTGTACCAATCGTCATTGCCCAAATGGCTGGCGGCTCCTGCCAGTCTGTATGGATTTTAACCCAACGCGCATTTCCAATTGTCGCACTCACAACCGACAACAAGTTCAACACCACATAATCAATCGGTGCGTTCTTGCTCCTCGCAGCCTGATCTATGATCTTATACCAATCCGACCCCAGAATGTAATTCCACTCGTCAGCCGATAAAACCGGAGCCTGGGATTTTTCAGGATCAAGCAATGTCATATCTGGCTGAATGGCCGTAAGTTGATCTGTCGCGTTTTCTTTATTGAATTTCATGCGATACCTCTTGTTGATTTCGGATAGATTTGCCCCGCGCTCCTTTGCGAGACGACATATGGTTGCGAAAGTGACTGGATTTTCACGACCCTTGATACTTGCCCATGTCCTGTGAAAATCTTTCTCGACATAGAGCGGTTTTTCTTGTCCCGATGGATCGAAGCCAGTGATTGACCATTCGTGGGCGGCGTCTTCCCCAATTTCGGACCCGTCATAGTGATGATGAATAGCCATTAGCCCATTAACCCAGATGTCATTTCTATCTTCATCCGGGTCGATGTAACTCAGGATTTCACGGACATATTCCGGGTCTTGGTTCCATTCGAAAACGTCGGATTCATGCGCAGTACGATGCAACGATACTTCCTGCGCCTGTCGCTCTGATGGCAATATCCAATCGGGCCTTTCAATCGGTGGGTCAAAGTTTATGAATTCGTATATCACTGGTTTCCCTTTAAATTTTCTGGATAAATCACGGAAGGCGACAACACCACGTAACCGTTGTGTTTGATGTCCACGCCCTTGACTGGTCTCCCATCATCGAAATGAAGACGACCCGGATAGCGTTCAGACTCCTTGGCCTGATAAAAGTAGTGAATGCCACCACGGGCGCTACGCTGTACCAGCGTTGGTTTTAGCTCTTTACCGGCAGCAAAGGCTTCCCAATCACATTCGTCTTTTTTGTGATCGTCAACATCGACCACAACCAAGCCGCTTTTCACGAGATTTAGCCCAATATTCAGCTTCGGATTGCAATTCCACCAGTGGGCAATGACATTGATATTGTTTTTTGCTTCATCTTGCCCATTTCCTCCTGCCAAAGGAAGCTTGCTTCCTTCTTGCAACCGGAAAATATGCCACCCATATTCAGTGGCGTAGAAAAACGCTGCTTCAGCGAGCGTCTTGGATTTGACGCTCTGTAATCTTGAGTAATCCTTCATATTAATTCCTAAAACTTGGTGCGGATGGCCGCATGAGAAGTCACATGGCTTCCCCGCTCGGTTAAACTTCTGGTGATAAATCTGACCGCAGCTAAGCCGCTTTGGTCTCGACCCTGTTTTCCTCAAGGAACGCGATTACGTCTGCACCCTTGTAGAGAACGCGACGACCTGCATAGGTCCATGCAGGGCCATATTCTTTGTGCCGCCACTGATTCAGGGTTTGGACGCTTGCAACGGGTCGAAGCTCTGGGGCTTGTGGTCGATAATAGGCGTCTGGTTCAATTTTTGTCATTCTGTCTCCTTTACGTTTGGAATTTGACAGAATGATAATTAGCTGTGCTTTGATCTCCGCACCACAAAACCCACATGCAATAAGAGTTTGAAAAATGTATACTTATTGCGGATCACCTTTGAAAGGTACTCGGTTTTTCTAAGCCTTGCATCCACGGTATTTGCCGGATGCTATCATAGGGTGCGTCATCCAGCCCAGCCGCTATACATGCACAGCCCTTTTGACAGTTGGTAAGATCAACAAGCTCGAGCGCTGCTTCCTCGCCAGCACGACCGCTCTCGGTCGCAAATGCAAAGCAGGCTTCAAGGAGGAAGCGGTAGAGACGCCGAATAGAATAGGTTTCCGTAGATCGTACCGCCCCCTTTTCGTCGAAATGCATTTTTGCGATCCTGATTAGATGCAGAATGTGTTCATGCATAAATTGTGCCGGGTTCTCTCGCCCATTGAACATCTGCTCGAGCAGTTTGGCGCGGCTGTATTTGTTCGCGGTAAATGGATCAGGAGTTTCTATAAGCTCCGCCCCATTTTTTCCCTGAACGTCTCGCTGTTTTCGTGGGGCGCCGTCAAGTTCGCACATCTCCGCAACAAGAAAATGATATGGCTGATCAAAATTGGCTTGGAAGTTGCTTGAAAATAACTTTGTGAGGATCGGGTTTCCGGCAATTGTCCTGAGAGCCTTTTCTAACTTTATCAGTTCACCGGTCTGTGGATGCAAAAGATCGGCCCTGCTATACTCCTTTAGTTCTTTGGGGAATAATTCGGCAGTCGCATAGTAGTCCGACTCCCGCCGCCTGATAGCCTCTCTGATGTTCTTTCCAAGCCGTTTGCGGCTGTCTGTGCTGCTATCCACTTCGATTCGAAAGCTTTCAAGAAAATCAAGACCCTTGAATATCTGTTCCCGTTTCCTGTCTACGTCTACTTGGCTGGCCGCTGCGTGAAATCGCTCAGGCAATCCCGGATCAAGTTGTTCTTCAACACTTAAAGCATCGCTGCACTCTATCCAGAACGCGAGCGCCGCAGGAGACACTTCAAGCACTGAATCCGAAATCTCAAGCACATCCTGTTCGCTAAACGTGCTACCGGGCTTCATGAATTCGGCGGCGGACTTCCAGAAAATACCTCCACACATCCAATTAAGTTTCACATTTGCAGGATTCTCAGAATCGAAGTCACTACAACGCTTGCCATTGAAGTATATTCCATGATTGTCACTCATTTCTGGCGCTCATACCCATTTTGTCCGCCATCGCGGCCCCCATGTTTTCTCGAAGCTCAGTGAGGGGAGCACCTACCCGGCGAATATAGCGGTCTGCCATTGCCGTTGTTTTATGACCTACCATATCGCGTAGAAAATGCGCTGATACGCCAGAGGCAGCGGCCTGTGTCATGATGGTTCGGCGTAAATCATGAAGCCGCACATCTTCAATCTCAGCATCTCTACAAGCGCGCTTGAAAGTCTTCTGTATCATCTTGTAATCGAGTGGATTCGCGTCGGAGCTTCCAGCAATCACCCATACGCCGACTTGTTTCGTGTTCTCAAGTAAAGCCATCGCGTCGCCTGGCATGGTGTGAATTCGCCTGCCTGTTTTGGTCTTCGGCAAGATCAATGTGTTGTTTTCAAAATCAATATGCTTCCACATCATATTGCGAACCTCGCCAATGCGTAGCCCGGTAAATGCAGCCAGCCGAATGGCAAGAATCGCGTAGGGGTTTGCATCATCCATTTTACTCAGTGCTCGACCCAACGCGGAAAGCTCTGTGTCGGTAAGGGTGCGGTCTCGCTCGTCTTCCCGTGCTTTTTCAACGCCACGGACAGGATTTGTATGTTGTGGCCTCAATTCCCAATGCTCAAACTGAGTAAAAACCGATGACATCAGCGCGAGAAGTCTATTCGCCATAACCGGCGGTCTCCCCTTTATAACACGCTGAATGTCGCCTTTTGTGACATCTTCAATGGCTTTCTTACCAATCTTCGGCGCAATGTACTTTTCGATCTGACGCTTGTATTCCGTCGCTGTCCGCTCGGCCATTCGGCCTTTTTTAATGCGCTCAGGAATGTGCTGATTAAGAAAGCGATCTAGGCCATGATTTACAGTCAAACGACCCTTGAGCGACTTCCTGACCTCCAGAGGATCAACGCCACTACGAACTTGTTGGAGATATTCGCGGGCCGCATTTCTAGCCTTTTCAAGCGTGAACTCTTCATAGTTCCCAATGTTCAGCCGCTTGGATTTCCCTGCGAATCTATAGTCGAGCGTCCAGACACGTTTTCCGTCCCGTGACCTCTTGGAGGAGGGCCAAACACGCAGTGATAGGCCTGTCGGGTCATCATCCCGCAACGAGTAAACTTTCGCTTCTGGTTTCGCGTCTCGGACCATCTTACCGGTAAGGTGCATAGTTTTGCTCTTCAGTTGTGTTGACTATGAGTTTAGAGTCAGCATCTAGTCAACACAATGCCAAAATCTCGCGATACCTCAGAATACGAATGCATAGCTTTTTACCTTATTTATAAAGGTCATTTCTTGTTCGCAGTATTTCGAAGAATGATCAAGTATCAATATCCCTGTGACTTTTAATCAGTGGGTCACAGGTTCGAATCCTGTACGGCTCACCACTGACACACCAGTCAAACACCAGAAGAAAAAGAGGTTTCCTCAATAGTTTGAGGTGCTTCCTGAAACTGTGGTTGGGTTTGAGTGTGGTTAGAACATAACATGAACATTGTAAAAACGATGCCGTTACAAGGACACGATATGCCACAGATCAAGTTCAAGGATTCGACACTCAAAACGCTCTCGGCGGACAAGACCACATGGTTCACCGATCCCGACGTCAAAGGGCTGCGCCTCTGCGTCACCAAGGGAGGCGCAAAAACCTGGTGGGTCAACAAGTGGGACCCGAAGGCCCAAAAGACTCGGGCCGTGAAGCTCGGACAGTGGGCAAACAAGGGTATGCACTGCGCATGGGCCAAGAAGTAGATGGGCGCGGCGCTCCTCGACATACAGGAGGGCAATGTCCACACGAAGGACGAGCGAGAGGCTGACAAAGCGCGGCTTGGCATCCCGACATTCGCCGAGGCTCTGGATCAGTACATTGAACACCGGACGAGTGAGAGGGCGTCGGGCAAGGCTCCGATGGTCGAGAAGACAGCCCGAGACTACCGCAATTCCTTCAACCTGCATTTCACACGGTGGGCAGATACCTATGTCGATGAACTGCCGATCCTTGAGATCAACCAATACCTGAATGCATTGCAGCTCACGCGCCCTCACGGGGCCAGAGCAGCGGCGGTCGTTGCTGGTGCAGTCGTGCGGTTCATCAACCGCCTATGCGCCCTCGCGTTGCCGATCCCGTCGCTGCTGGACAACACCACAATCAAAAGCCGGGTCGAGACGGGCAAGCTCGATATGTCTTTGGGATGGTCTGACCGCTGGTCTGAAATCGAACAAATCAGCAATGAGCATATTCGCCTGTGGTGGATGCTGACGTGGTACACCGGGTTTAGGCAAGAGACCTTTCGCACGCTGACTTGGGATCAAGTCGACCTTGAGGCTGGCACGGTCACATTCCGGCGCAGCAAGCATACCTACGACCGGGTGATAGCAATCTCGGACGAAGCGGTCAGGTTGTTTCAGCGCCTGCGCGAAATCCAGTATGACGACTGCGATTGGGTATTCCCATCGCGCCGCATTGTCGGTGAACGTCGCGGGCACCTCGGCCAGATGGATGCCCTGAACCTGACGAAGCCGGGTGACATGCGCCATTTCTGGATGACCGTTGCGAGGGAGGTTGCGCCGCGTCACGTTCACAGGTGGCTGGCACAGCAGACCATGACCGACAATGACTTGCGGATGCTCGGCCACTATGGCGAACCGACGTATGAGGAACAGAAGGCAGCG
>JAOXNJ010087720.1:0-22533 GCA_028566655.1 Metis holothuriae
GACTAAGACATAAATGTCCTAAATATACTACTGTGACACCCGACCACAAGGGTACGGGGAAATCTTTAGATTATACAATATCATCAATATGTATTCTCTTCTGCTCCATATCATCTCTATCTCTCAGAGTAACTGTAGCATCCTCTACAGACTGATGATCTATAGTAATACAATATGGTGTACCAATCTCATCTTGTCTTCTATATCTTTTACCAATAGCTCACCCATCATCATATTCTACCATGTATCTTTTACTTAGATGAGCATAAAGATCTTTAGCAATCTGTACTTGTTTCTCATCTTTTTTGATCAAAGGCAGGATAGCATAACGCACAGGAGCAATATCTGGATGGAATCTTGTCACCACTCTTGTCTGCTTTTGTCAATTACTGTCTATATATGATTCTTCATCATAAGCATCAAACATAGCTGCAAGTACTGTCCTACTCAGTCAAAATGATGGCTCTATAACATGAGGAATATATCTTTTGCCAGAATTAGGATCAGTATATTGCATATTTTTACCTGAGTGTTCTTGATGCTGTGTCAGATCAAAATTACCCCTCCATGCTATACCTTGCAATTCTCATCGCCCCCAAGGATATTGAAATTCTACATCAAAAGTACCTTTTGAATAATGAGACAACTCATCTGATTCGTGTTCACGAAATCTTACATAATCAGGACTAAAGCATAAAACATCTTGTCGAAATTTCATACTTAACTGCTTTCGCATTGCAAATGATTTCCTTGCTATCTCTTCATTATTTTCGACGAAATATTCTATCTCCATCTGCTCAAACTCGCGTGTACGATAGAGAAAATTTCCTGGTGTTATCTCATTACGAAACGATTTACCTACCTGCGCTATCCCAAAAGGAATGCGCATACGTGTCGTATCTAGTACATTTTTGAAATTTACAAAGATCCCTTGTGCCGTCTCTGGTCTCATCCAGATCTTATTTTCATCATCATGGATAACTCCTTGATAGGTATAGAACATAAGTTCAAATTTACGTACATCCGTCCAGTCAGCTTTTTGTTTTTTATGATTTGGATTGTAAGGAATTTCATTTACAATAAACTCTCTCATCTGTTCGAAGGTTCGTGACTCTGGAATAAGGTTTACAACTTGATATTTTCAAGATAAATAATCTAATATAGTAGTTTTAAAATCATCCCAATTATAAATTCTAGCTACAGTTTGATCGCTTAACCTCTCAGTTACATCTTTAATAGCATTATCAAGAAAATCTATTCATATATTTTTTCACTCCTTTGCTGAATTATAAATCCCTTCAATTTTATCTTCAATAAGTTTATCAGCTCTAAACCTTTCTCCAGTATTCTTATCATCGATCAACGGATCATTAAATCCTGCTGCATGTCATGAGGCTTCCCAAGTTTTTGGATGCATGAGAATTTGTGCATCAAGTCATATCATGTCTGTACGTTCTTGGACGAAAGTTTTCCATCGAACATCTTGTATATTTTTCTTGAGTTGTACTCCATAGGGACCATAATCCCAAGCATTTGCAAGTCAGCCATAGATATCACTACCAGGATAGACAAAACCTCTTCTCTTCGCTCGAGCAACAATTGTCTCTAAAGGAAACATAAACAAGTATATTTAATAAATAAAGTTATTAGTTACTAGCCATAAGTCACTAACTCAAATGTATCATATATAAAAAAAAACATCCCTGTTACAAGATGCTTTTGAGACTACAACTTACTACTGATAACTACAAAATTTCCAATAAATCCTCATGTTGCTCCATGATTTCTTGGAGAAAAATATGAACTTCTCTACCACCTTCCATAGCAAAAAAATCATCACTACTGACCCATTTTCGATCATAAATCTCTTCCTCATCACGAACAATATCTTGTGTATCTGTACGAGCAAAGAAAATATATTCTAATCTCTTAATAAATCATTTCGATCTATGCTCATATTCGATATTATGTATCGATACAGGCAAGGGCAGACTTACAACATTATGTTGCTGGAAAGAGGTATCAGAACCAATAACTGCAATAGCAATACCAAGCTCTTCATCTATCTCTCTTTCTAATGCTTGATATATTGTTTCATCAGTCTCTATATGACCTCCAGGCAAAGTCCGTAACTGACTAGCAGCTGTTTTTACAAGAAGAAATTCGTTCTCTTCGTTAAAAATAAATGCACGCACAGATGTTTCCATAAATAAACTATTAAACGATAAAACAAGCTAATCCATGAGCTCCTAGCTATAAACCTATATTATAAATTTCTCTGTCACACATTTCGTCTTTCCATGTATATATATAAGTATATATAAACAATCTCTAACTTGCAAAAATTTAAACACAAATCACTTGCAATAGTTATAAACCATATCTATAGTAAGCTTCATTTTATTTACTTATTTTTATTATATCATGTACAAATATTTTATTGCAAGCACCTTACTATGCTTTGGATATATGAGCATGGTACAAGCAAATTTTATGCCAAGCATTTCTCTTCCTACAGAACAAGCCAACCAATATAAAACAAGTGTAAATCGTATCTTAGAAAAATTTACGAATACATACACTCAAGAATATGTAGAAGAAAAATTCGAAAATGCTCATGAGGCAATACACGAAGCCTTATCTAAACAAGATTTTGCAATACATATACAATATATGCTTGAATATATTGACTATCGAATGTTAGCATATCTAGAAGATATAGAAGAAGAAGACATATCTCAAGAAGAAGAAAAAGAAAATGAAGACACAAAAACATCTCATGAAAACACTAATAATAACAACTCATCGTCTTCATCCACACACACACCTACCATCAATATAAACAACTATATAGAAGGAGCTAAAACAATATCTGCTGGAGAACGTTCTGGACCATTAGTGAAATTTGAAATCATTGCTCAGCTTGAAGACATGCAAGTAGACGACATACGTATCACAAGTAATAATAGTCGCTTTGATGAAGTAGTAGAATATGTCTATCTGTACGATCAAGATGGTAAGCTTCTTGGACAAGACAGCCCTGTTAACAATGAGGCTATTTTTCGTAACAATTTCATCTTTCCTCGTGGACAAACAGATCTCTACATAGCTTTACAAGCATATGATTTTGATGATATACAAGCAGAAAATATTTCTCTCACGCTGACACTCGATGATATACGTGGAGATACAAGTTGAGCAAGAATATCTCCTATTACTCAAACAAACACACAAGACATCTTGCGTGTAGTCGCAGTAGGTATCGAAAATATAAGATTACTCACATCATATGAAGGACGTCAGGTCGATGAGTATCTTTTCAATGGTATCAAAACTGACCTTGCTATCATACAAATAGATATAGCAGATAGCAATGATTCAGATATTCGTGACATTTTCTTAGAAACAATTAGTATGACAATACGTGATAATACACAGGCAGGAAATATTCTATCTAGCTTAGAAATTGAGCGCATAGATAGTAGATCAGACGCACTACCTGTCAGCAACATCAACGGCAATATTGCTACTTTTGATATCTCATGACTCGATGGTAAGCGCGAAATAGATCCAGGAGATAGTGCGGTATTTCTTATCACAGGTATCCCAAGTCTAGTAGACAATACATGAGAATCTGTAGTTATAGAACTTGATACTAATGATACAAATAATGGTGTTCTCACATATCGCATTTTCTCCAATGGCCCAGTTATCTGAACTGCAGACTACTCGCCTCAGTATATTGGAAAAATAGATATTAAAGACGTCTAAGAAAAATCTGAAAAAGAAAAACTGCATACATAACATATGCAGTTTTTTGTGCAAATTAGCTACTCCTCTTCTATTTTGTCTCTAAGGCAATAATCTGTTCTATAAGCTCTGGTTCTAAGGTATCATGGAGATATTTCTCTAAAGGACGAGCACCATATGCTGGATCATAAATCTCATTGATCACTTTTTCTATTTTTTTGTTGGTAAATCTTGGAAGTGTAAGTCAGTCTTTTTTCTTTCGTAAGTCATAGAACTCATCAAGTTTTACTTTGAAAATATCAGCCAATACAGACTTACCAAGAGGTTTGAAGACGATTGTTTCTGTAATTCTATTAAGTAGCTCTGGAGCAAGGTGATCTTTGACTTCTTCACGCACTCTAGAGTCAATTTGTGAGAATTGTTGATCATCATAAGTCTGCTCGTCGTTTGCAGATGAGAATCAGATAGAAGCAAGTCACTTACCAAAATGGTGAGAGCCAATATTAGAGGTCATGATAATGACGGTATTTTTGAAATCTATCCATCTTCCTTTGTTATCTTTGAGATGTCCTTCATCTAATATTTGGAGCATGATATTGAGTACATCAGGTGATGCTTTTTCTATCTCATCAAAAAGTACGACAGAATAAGGTTTTCTCCTCACTTGTTCTGTAAGCATGCCTCACTCTTCATACCCTACATAACCAGGAGCTGATCCGATAAGTTTAGCTACAGAGTGTCTTTCCATCAACTCTGACATATCTACTCTGATCAATGCTTTCTCATCTCCAAAATACTCAGAAGCCAAAAGTTTTGCTAAGTAGGTCTTTCCAACTCCAGATGGTCACAAGAAAAGAAACGAACCAATAGGTTTTTTGCGTTCTATGACAGAGAGTTTATTTCTCTTAATAGCATTGACCAAAGGCAAAACTGCATGATCTTGTCAGAGAATATGTTGTGATAAATGCTCTTGTAAAGTAGCAATCTTCTTAATCTCAGATGAGGTAACTTGCTCTAATGGTAGTCACATCTTATCAGCTAAAACGCGACCCACATGCTCTACCTCGATAGTCGGTCTGAGGTGTTTTGGTAATGCTTGTTGCTGCCTCATAGATTTCAGTTTCTTTTTCATAGATTCTTGTTTATCTTTGAGTTCTGCAGCCTGATAGTAGTCTTGTTTTTCTATAACTTTACCTATTTTTTTCTCAACATGCTTGATGTTTTCTTCTAAGATCAGATAATCTTCATTATTTTCAAGTTTTGCTTGTAGAGTTGATAATCTTGCGCATGCTTCATCTATAATATCTATAGCTTTATCAGGTAAGTGCTTATTCATCATATATCTGATACTGTATATGACAGCTTTTTCTATAGCAGTATCACTGATATTGACACCATGATAGTCTTCAAACTTCTCTCTAAGTCACTGCATGATATCGATAGCGATTTCTTGTGTTGGTTCATCGACATGGACTTCTTGGAATCTTCTTTTGAGTGCAGCGTCTTTTTCTATATATTTTTGAAATTCATCAAAAGTTGTCGCTCAGATAAGTTGCAACTTCCCTCTTGCCAATAGTGGTTTGAGAATGTTTGCAGCATCAGCTGATCATTCAGCATTACCTGCTCAGATAATCGTGTGGATCTCATCGATAAAGAGGATGATATTATTCATAGGATCCATTGCTTCCTCAGTGATAGATTTTAGTCTCGATTCAAATTCTCATCTATACTTGGTCCCTGCGACCAAAGATCCTACATCGAGCATCATGATATGTTTTCATTGGAGCTTTTTAGGTACTTCATCGTTGACCATTCTCTGTGACAATCACTCTACAATTGCCGTCTTACCTACACCTGCCTCTCCTATCAATAAGGGATTATTTTTAGTCTTTCTCAGGAGTGTATAAATCAATTGATCAATTTCTTTATCTCTACCGATCACAGGATCCAAGGCTTTGTTTTTTGCTTCATCAGTAAGATTTGTAGCAAAGTATTCGATAGTAAGTTTTTTCTCTTCATCTTTGTCTTTATTGTTTTCATCAGGCGCGCTTTCGTCTTCATTATTGGTCGGACGATCCATGACATCTTGATCACTACTTATATCAAAAATATTCTGCTTCCCAGCTTTGAGATCAGCTACAGTATTCTCATCGATAAAATCATACACACTATCTAGAGGGATTCACAAAGATATGACTGTATGATGGAGTGTTGTAAAAAATTCTATAGGGTTCATACCCACCGATCAGAGCATAGTGATGAGCTTTGTCAGTTTTTCTTTCTGTGCTGAGATATCTATATTATAGGTCTCTAGATAGAGTAAGATATCCGCATCCATATACTCATAGGCGGCCAAGAGTAAGATAAGAAAATGAAAATGTATAATACCTTCTTTTTTCCAATGAATAAATTGCTCATGAAAACCACTCTCTAGATGAAACTTGAGGGTGCTATTTTTGGGTAAGGTGTGGAGTCTACCATACATATCTTTGATAATCTCTTGTATAGTCTCTGGCTGTTTCCATCCAAGAAATTGTCGAAAGAAGTCTTTAAATTCATGCTTGCGTGTAAATGATCGTACGCCAAAAAGTACATCCGTGCTATCTATGAGCTGTTCATCACGCTGATACGTATAGAGTGATGCTTGGGCAATACATTCCATATAATCCTTGGTAAAGGCAAATGTTTTGGTTGACATAACAATAATTGAAAATTAAATAATGAATAATTAATTTTTTCTGATTATTTTTTAGCTTTTTTCACTATACCTATCGAAGAACAAAAATGCAATTCTTCAGGATAAACTCGTTATTTTGGTGTGTACATATATGATTTTTTTGATATCTTTTTATCGTTATTTTTTAGTATGCTTTTTTGATTCTTGTTGTACCTTTTTCATCTCTTCCCAGCCAGATTTAAAAAATCATAAAGTACGTTTCCCACGCTCACGCATACGCTGTCGAAAAGATTTCCCTTTGGGTGTCATCGACAGTCACCCTACACCGATCAGTGCAGAGCCAATCACTGCTCAGATGAGTCGTTTGTTGATCTTTTTCTCTGTCTTTCACATAGCGTATGATCTAAACGATAAAATAGGCCTAAGTTTTTTGTATCACCTTATCTCTCCACGTGCTACATTGTATTTATAATTATAAGAGTTGCAAGAGATTGTCTGAGAAATTTCTGATATAAAAAAAGCCCAATCTCATGTGAGACTGAGCAAAATACCACACCTAGCACTCCTCGTCAGGCTCAAAAATGAACTCCATACCAATACGAAAAATTCCAAACAAAGCCGTATATTCTAAGGGAAATTCTTCTTTTAGAGACCCAAAGACTTCTTTCTTAAGAAAGTCTTCTTTGTCTTCCTCTGGGACAAACATTTTAATTACAAGCACAAAAGCGAGAGCAAAATGCGGTAATTCATCTAAACCGCGAGATTTAATTCGATAATTCTGTTCATCAGGCCTCACCTCTCTCAGTTGAAATTCTTGAGCGAGAATACAAGAAAAGTCCGTACTCTTATCAGCTTTTGAAAGAAATTGCATAATCTTTTCTTGATCCAGCACATAATTTTGGACCATTTTTGTTTCATTCTCCTTTTCCATAGCAATATGATTTTTTTGTTTTGAAAAATTTTACACGCTCAAAGATATATATATCACATTTTCAAGAGAAGATGTCAATTTGCGATGTATATATGTATCATGCATCTCTCCATTGAAAATACGATAAGATAAGATTATTTCTTATTGATGATTTCTCTCGTACGCTCACCAAAATATCCTCTCACTTCTATCGCTTCAGACCCATCTAAGATACCTACATCACGCTGGAATGCATATACAGCATCGATCGTCTGCTGATCGTAGATACCTGTTATTTTTGCTGTAGGAGATAAGTATCACAAGTACTGCAACTTCCTCTGCAATACTTTTACGACCCTACCCTCATCTCCTCTAGACAAATCAAACACAAACTGATAATCAGCAAATGCTCATCTATAAAAAAGTTGCTCTATAATCTGCTGATTGAGATTGTCCTCATATGTATTATGAAGTACTGGTGTCTCAGACTCAATACTTCATGCATGAGAGGCAGTCACTTCTTGTATATTTTGTTGTGATGATATCTCAGATCATCAAGGTATACTGACAACAGGTCTTGCTGGTCTTGAAAAGACAGTATTTTTGAGACTATTTCTCGTCTGTGGGCCAAAATATCCACATCGTTGAGATTGACTACTCATACCAAGATGATCTTGCTGATATCTACATACAGCTGTTTGTGTCTGTGGGCCATAAAATCATGTATTGCTCCCATGAGACATATATCATGCATCTATCAAACGTTCTTGTAATGCACGTACTCGAAGATCCCTCCTCTCAGGTCGTAGACTCACGATCCATAAGGTTGTCCCAAAGAAGTCTTCATATACTGGAAAGGTATCGAAATCAAAACCAATCTCATGAGATCAAAACACTCATGACGGACATATATGACCATCTATATACTGCACACCAAAAGATAATGCCCTACGCAATCATTCTTCTCCATGTCCAGACCAAATATCCAATCTCGTATAGCTTGCCTCAGGTCTTACTCATTGCTCCACAATTGCCTGTCATCTATCCTCTATCTGTCCCACACCAAAGGGTGGTAAGACAATATGTGTACCGAATGTATATCATCTTGGTGCTGCGATCATACCATTGAATACTGCTCTCCCAGATGCACCATGTGTTCAGTTACCATTTAAGATTTTCTCATCCACATAATTACCACGATAGTAAAACATCTGTCATGGCAATGGCGAATAATATGCTGTCACTTTGAATCTATGAGGTGTACACTGAGAGATATCTCATGCATATACAGGAGATGGGAAAGAAAAAAAACAAAGTAGTGCAGCAATAGATCACAGTATTGTAAAAATTGTACACTTTAGGTTCCAGTGTAGATGTATTGAGAAGCTATGTCATAAAGAAAGATGATGTATTCTCATAGTATAAAAAGAATAAATTATCGACGTATCAAATCACTACTAGTTATATGTTTCAAATCTTGGCAAATCGTACAAGTCGATACCGACACTTTCAAATGTTGGTAAATCATTCAACTCTCGCTCATCACTAAAGATATTAAAATTGAAGTCCCCCTGCAACTGCTGATAATCGATTGTATTTACTGCTATCAAATCTTCTTTGAGCTGTAATAATTGTTCTAAAATATCTCCTTCTAGATACCCACTATGCTGGATGAGCAGTTGCTTATTTTCGACAAGCAATGCTCTTCTACGCAACAAAATATCCATATATAGCTGTGTCCTCGTAGCAATGTAGGCACTTGCATTTGCTTTGATTCTATTGCTAATATAGCATGGTCCAAATTCTAATGATTGATCCAGTCATTGCTGAGCAGACAGCATATCATGTGCATTCACTGCACTAAAGAAGAGCTGATCTCCTGCCTGTTTCTCTTCTAGACATGCATTAGAACGAGCTAAATATCCTTGAGCATCTTGATTGAGCATTGCAGATATATCTTGTATATCTTGTGTCACTTGCTCTATATGTGCAATATGCGCAGATACTGTCTGGTCTACATAAGGCGTACTCTGGATCAACTGTAGAAGATCTGTATGGACTAGAGCCTCAGATGCAGCAAATACATCCAAAGCACTCCCATATGTACCATCTACAGCATATCATCACACTCCTCACATCCCTTCTCATGCAGCATGAGGATATTCGTTCTCACCCCAAGAGATATTTGCAATGACAGTACCTACAGCTGTATCATCTACAAGATTTTCGGCAACATATCCCTCTCCGAGTTTTATGTTACCCTGCTTGTAAGTCCAAGCACTAAACAGATTAAACGAAAAAACACCCTGTACATCCAAAACATATCGTCACAGTGAAAACACGACAATCAACGCATAAAATAATCTTTTGTGTAATACACGATCAAACATAACAATATGTCGAAACAAAAATGAGATATAACATCTGAAATTTCACTCTTCTATCTTACTTACATGGCTCAGAACAATCAAAAAAAGAGTACTTCGTGAGCACTCTTAATTGACAGTATATATATATGATAGATATTATTCCTTTCTTATGCAAAAAAGGTGATATCTGATAACTAACACCTATCACAAAGAGTATATAGAGTATATGTTATGTATCTTAAGCATCAAATTTAAAACCTTGAGCCTCTATCACGTGTTCTTCATATACATCATAATTCTTTCAGCTAATGCTTTTTCATAATCTACAAACCATCTAAGTTCAGTATTGGAAAACTTACTCAAGACATAATCTGCGATATCATGCTCAGGGTGCTCTGGTCTTCACACGCCTATTTTATATCTCCAAAAATCTTGTGTACCAAGTTTGGCAACTGTATCTCTGATTCCATTATGTCCACCATGAGAACCTCCGTATTTTATCTTATACTGACCAAAAGACATATCTATATCATCCTGTATCACAAGTATATCATCCAGATCAATCTTATAGTATGACATAAGTGACTGTATAGAATGTCCAGATTTGTTCATAAAGGTCTGTGGTTTGACTGCGATTACTTGCCACTTCCCTAGGAGACCATGTGCAAGCTCAGCATCGAATTTTTTGTTATAGAGAAAATCAGTAAACCCCTCTGCTTCACATAATTGCTCTAAGACAATTCGTCATGCATTATGTCTTGTTTGAAGATATTTGGATCAAGGATTACCAAGTCATATGAGAAGTTTCATAGTCAATAACAGATAAAAAAGCTAAATACATATACTGTAGTATCTATCTTTTCATATATGTATTGCAATACGTATAGCACACAACTTGATATCTATAAGGAGGCTCTGCAAAATTACTTTTGATGTCATTTTTGCTTCGACATGGAGAACGACTTCAAAGTAATAAATGCTTCGAAAGCCTCCTAGGAAAATCGTCTTTCTCGAAGTTCAGTCGCTTTGATAAGTAAGCATACTATATCATATTATTAGAAAATCGATGAGTTTTGCAGAGTTTCCATAACGTTTGAAAAATGAGACGATAGAAAATACATGTATCCATCACCAATTAGTCCTCCTCTCATTCATCTTCTTTCTCTTCTTTCTTTTTTCTTTTCATTTCTTCATACTCTTTGATCTCTTTATCGAGTGAATAGCCTATTACGATCCTAATGACAATCAATCCACCCAAAAGAATTAATTTTTCCATATCCAGATTTAGCATCGTATCGATAATATCTGCTGCCACGATAAATTCTAATCACAAAAGAAGATAAATAGCCAAATTACGTCTCACATGCATGAGCTTTTTGGTATGTCCATCATGGAAGGTGATCTCATACTCGTACTTGAGATATCTATATGTCGCCTTGATCACTCATCGTGCAATAAGCAGTAATCATAAAACATTGATCGTCTTACTGATCAATTCTCCTATCTCATACATCAGACCAAAACCAACTCATACACCACCTGTCATACGAATAGCTAATAGTTGCTAAAAAACAAAAATACCCTCTTTCCCTCAAGTATAGAGAAAGAAGGCAGAAAAGGCAAATTCTGTTACTAATTTCTTGGATTCTTAGTGGAGTTTTTTTGTGGTCAGAATCCAAGAAATTAGCGCTGAGATTTTGATCCAATGTCCATATAGTTTCTAAAATCTCAGTAACAATGATGAATTATCTCTCAACACTAATCACTTCATCAAAAGTATCTAACCCAGGAGGAGTAAGTGACCATGTCTCAGCAGATGTTCTCACAAGCACTGATGCTGCATCAAATATTTTATCTTGCTGACTCTCATTGGAAATATCAAACCGCTCTTGTAATGATGACCTTCTCTTGGTACTCAAGTCCTTCACAGTATAGTCTTTTGCAATGAGAGATCCATTGATCTCAAGTCTTCCTCCACTACATCGTCATATATTATCTAGTTGTTCATTATTGATATCAACTGTAGCAAAGGTCTTACCAGCGACAAAAATACCTGTTACCGCATCATTCTGATCACATGAAATATTGTCGAATATTACTGATCCATCCACGACTACATACATAGCATTTGGCAAGAGAGAACCTGCTACAATAAGATCAGCTTGTGTCAAAATAAGGGTAAATGGCTCATCAGTAGGCAATCATTCACTAATAAGTAAAGGATCTGTGCCATCATACACATATATCTCTTGACTGGATACTTTAGTAAATGATGCTGGCACTCAGGTTTTCTGACCATCTACAACGCGTAAAGATTGGACATTTATAGTAGATGGGAGGCTGCTGGGCACAGTTGCCAAATCTATATATCTTTGCATAAATGTTGTCATCAAACGATCGATATCATTATCTGTATACTTAATCTGTGTCGTACTAATACTGGCAAGCTGTTCTTGAGAAAGTACAACATCACCATCTAAGTATTTAAATCTTTGTAGATCTGTCGTAGCTGTCGTAGCTAAGTTTGCTCACTCATGCATATAAAAGCCATCTGTCACTGCAAAGTTCATCGCACAGATTCTCGTATTATTGACTCATGAGAATGCACGTTGATCACTCTCTTCTCCATCACAGTAGGTATAATGTATACTATCCAGAGATATTTGATATTCTCATAGGACTTGATTGGCAAAAATATTTTTCTCTCAAGTATGGTTAATATCATTGGTAATCTTCACATATGATCTACCACCAGCAAGAACACTTGCCGTCTGTAAATAATCATCTGCAAACAGGGTATGTCATATCCATTCATCTGCTAGGCAAGGAACTTCAAAAGGATCAGTCAAAGTCTTCCCTCCATAAGAGACACTAAAGATACACATCATAGACTTACCAGGTATGGACTTATCTCCACCAAGTTCAGTACAAGATCACGCATCATGGTCTACTTCATGGGTATATTCTAGATCCCATCGAAATGGTAGATATTCTCCTACTTCTATTGATGGAGGGTCAATCCATCAGCACACTGGATACTGTCTTTCTTGCTCATCAGGGCTCTGGTGTTCTTTACATGGTATGGTAGTTACCAAATTAGTATCAACATCAATCACACAATCATTATCAAAAAATCCATTTTCTATAGTACCTGGAAGCTCACTCACTCCTGTAGATCAATTATCGTTATTATTATTGTTTGTGTTATTGTTTGTGTTATTGTTTGTGTTATTGTTTGTGTTATTGCCATCTTGATTATTGTTATCATTGTTATCTTCATCATTTTGCTCTGCAGGAGTATATCTACATGTTGATAGGTTGCAGGTCTCATCACTTCTAAATCTCGCAGGTACTGTCTCGTTCCATAAAATATCTCCATTTACTCTCTCACAGTCTTCACTTGTATTGAGTACATTATTTCAGCACTCACAAGGATCACCAGGTTGGCATGTAGGTGAGGTATTACGTCTCAGAATAACCGTCTCTTGGCATCCTGCATGTGTTGTTCATCATACAACACAGTAAGGTTCACGTATAGTGGTTCATCTACCTTGTCTCGTATAGGTACATGTTGCTTCTAATCCTACACCTCCTCAGGTAAGTACTTGAGCTTGTCATGTATATATGGTACCTGTTCATGAGCTATCTTCGTTACAATAAATAGCGATTGTCTCATTAGTATATCATGCATGTGGCAAACATGTGAATGTAAGTGTATGTGATTCTCTATGTACATCTAAGCTATCATCTGTGTATAATGACTCGCATACATGATCATAATCTTGCATACCTATTTCTATAGTCTGGACACATGCTTCTGTACAGTAATCATATACTAATATAGTTCCCATATATGATAATCTTTCTACAAAAGGCTCAGCAAGTCATGTTGGCTGAGGGATAGTACATGTGTCTCATAGTCATTGGATCATTGCATACGTATATACATCAGATCATAGGCGATGTGCTATATTTGCACGAGACATATTTATATAAGCAGATATATCTACATAGCTCATAAAAGCAGACCAATCAACCTCACATGTAGAGCTAAACAAAGGCCTTATAGTATCAATATACATATCAACTAATTGGAATACTTGAGATTGATTGATATATCCACTATTAAAACAAGCTACCCCCGTATCTCCTCAAACATCACAGCTTAAGGTATATGATCATGTATTGGTCAAAAAGATGCTATTGGTATGCAAGGATGATTGATAGACAACGTTATTTTGTTCGTTTTTGAGAGTGACACGATATTCTTGATCATCCGCACCACATATATACGAGATATTTGTAGGTAGCTGCGTACTCATGGTAGAATCTACCATCAGATCAGTACAGTGCTTATCAACTACACATTGTCATGCAATACAAGCAGCTCATCCATCACAATCACTATCGACGGTACAACCCACAGCTCTTGCACAGTCATAGTTATTAGTTCCAAGGACTGCAAATTCACCATTGATAGGATTATAGCCTTCTGCACAGATTCATGAGCGCAATGGTATAAGTTCTGGATCTCCATCTGTATCTACTACATAGACAATATTTTTGTATGGATATTCAGCTTGGTCACTAATATACGCTTGATAGGTAAATGTAGCTATTTCTCCAGGAGCTAAGGTATCTATACTGAGCTGCATTTGATTTGTCCCTGATGATGAATTATTGATAAATGTCGTATCTCAATCTACTAAAATATCTCATGTTAGGATAAATCCTCTAGGGAAGGTATCTACCAATTGAATATCTTCTCAGCTAATATATGATCCAGAAAAATTAATAACCGTTGTCTCATAAGTTACTATATCTCCAATATTATATGATGTTTGAGAAGAAATAATATTTGTATCAATAGCTAAATCTCGTGCACGACATTCGCTCGCTACTCAACATACTGTCCCACAAGGCACCGTCTCTCCAATACATTGACAATCATTGCCGCATTGACTAGCGAGTGTTCCATTTGCATCACCTGCATCACATTCTTCGATAATATCATTAGCATTTGGTGTGTTTATATCTCCATCACCACAATAACTACAAGAATTTTCTAAGACACAGACATCACCGCACACTTCATATCAAGGAGCACATCTACAAAAAGCGTCACACCCTACATCAGTAGCACCATTGATAGCACCATAATCACAGTCTTCACTAGGGTCTACGTTACCATCTCCACATATATATCCTCTACATGTACATGTAGATCAGTTTGTATCCAGTACATACATATCTCATGCAGTATTAGGATTTCCATCATCACAAAGATCTCAGGCATTTTGTATTCATGGATTGGTATGACAATCTGGTGCATCTTTACAATCAGGATCAGTACTACAGCTAGAATTACATATACCATCTAAACCACATCATAGACAAGATCCATCAATACATCATGAAATATCGACACAGGCCTGTCACTGAGCAGGAGATCATGTACTCGTATTTTGAGAATATGCTTGTGCAGTATTACATACTTGACTTCAAGATGTTATTAAAGTTTGATCAAAATTAACTCTCATAGCAAAACCTAAACTATCACCTACAGCAAATTTCCCATCAGTCATGACAACACCTGATGATCATCCAAGCATTCGGTCACGAGAAACAATACTTGCCGTAGAAACGATATAGTCATCAAGATATTCTATTATGTTAAGTCAATCAGGCATAATATCTTCAATAACAATAGACCAGGCATCTTGAGGTCATGGGTTAGTAACTTCTATCTCATAGATAAATGTATGGTTATGTATTATATCAGTCAGCTCAATACCTCATGATCCATATGACCATCATGATCCATAGAGTCATGTACCATAATTTCCATTTCATACCGTTCAAGTTCATATAATTCATGATCCATAAAATCAGGTGGCATAAGCATTATCATCAGATCCAGGACCATTTCGTGATATAGCAGATTTTTGTATATCTAGACTCCATCATCAAAGACAGGCTGTACTTGATTCTCCATCCAAACTGACTGTATTACATATCTCATCATTTCCTCCACGTTCAGCATTATCAATGCGTGCTACTAAAGATCATTGACAACCAGTAGTTGGCACATCGATACTACAGGTATTTATATCACAGCTTATGTTACAGTTACTACTGACTACTTCAAGCGAACTCAATACGTCTCCATTTGGATTCACAGATAATGTATCAGTCAAAGGCAAATTCCTAGGACCATCTGGTATCGCAAAATCAATATTCCATGTAAATGTAGATCATACAACAGAAACTCACTGTTTGAGTAATACAAATTCTTTTTGACATACATCATTACAGCCAAAACCTCCATCACACTCTTCTCCATCAGCAGTATCTACGACGCCATCACCACATCGATGGTTGACTGCCTGGCAGTTATTCTCTCATGGACAATCTCGACTAAAGATATTATCAGCAAAACGTAATGATACACTAGTATCTGGAGTACAAAGATCCGTCGTAGGTCATGTCGTATCTTGATCAGTCGTGTAATAATCAGTAGCAGCGCTACCACACATACTCACACATCTTGCTCCATCTCGACCAAATCCATCAGCACACGTAAAGGTACATGCTGCTCCACTTGCACATCCATCATCATGTACTCCAGCTTGGTTGGTTGTCGTAGGGGTGTCTGTTGCTGTACATGCCTGTGCTCCACTAGGGACATAATTTATCTGACATCCACAGGTATTCGTCAAAGCAACACACATACCAGTACCATCACATATATCTGGGGTACATAGATCAGTATCAGTATCAGGTCATCCACTCGCATCACTACATGATAAGTTTAGTGGTGCAAGATCTTCTACACATACGCCACTACCATCACAAAAATCTTGTGGATCACAAATAGTACCTTGTCCACTAGGACCACAGGTCTGGGTAGCTGGCGCATTGATGACAACACAAGCAGCACTTGCCGTACCAGGATCGGTACATGATCGCTGTCTACATACACCTGCTGATCCATTATTGGTCTCACACCATGCATCGTCTACACAAGTTCCACACACATTTGGTAGATCAGGACTTGGAGAGCATATCCCTGCTCCATCACAGCTCTCTGGAGAGCAGGTCTCGCCATCTGTATCACATATCACACTACTGCTGACGAAATTATCTTGACACTGTCCGTCTGTCCCACATGTATTAGGATCATCACACACAGAATCACTTTGATCTCCACATGCTTGTCATATTTTATCTGTATCTGCTACTCTTTGACAGCTATTATCTACACATGCTCGCTCCTGACATTCTCAGATCAGACCAGCACCTAGACAATCACTAGGTGTAGCACATTGTCGTGTAGACACATTAGCTGTACATGTTGCTGTGATACTATCGTCATCTCTGTGACTTACGGTGAGTGTTCCTGTATATGATCACACCGTCGTATAGATATGACTATGATTGGGATCGAAATTGATAGTTCAAAGAGATGTCGCATCTCATCGAGTCAACTCATCATAGACAATCCAGTCGCGACCTGTAGCATAGTCTTCGGTAGCAATAACAGCAAGTGGTGCTACTCATTCTTGAGGCATAAAAATAAGATTACACCTAGGCACTTCTCGCTGACAACTAGTTCAACAGCCATCATCAGCCTCTCTATTTCCATCATCACACTGCTCTCATACATCTACGATACCATCTCCACAGAAATGATTTGTAGCAGTACAGTCAATTCATGGTGCACACTGTCGGACAAAAGTTCCATCACCATTATTTGTGACGGTGACTGTTCATGTAGGAGATGACACACAAAGATCCGTCGTAGGTCATGTCGTATCTTGATCAGTCGTATAATAATCTCCTGCAGCATCACCACAGCTAATAAGATCACATGTCTGTGTGGAAGCATTTCGAGCATATCATACAGCGCAAGTAAATGCACATATATCAGTTGCTGATGCACAGTTATCTACGTATCATACACAACTATTACTCACCGAAGGCAAGGGAGCACTACTACACTCCACTACTCATGCTCCTCATGGAACACATCCACTCGCACAGCTACAAGTATTTTGGATATTGCTTGTATCACAGCTTCCTGCGCCATCACATCTAGCGATAGTACAGGATTGTCCGTCTCCATCATCACATATTACACTCGCATCTATGTGATTTGACTGACAAATACCATCTTGGCAAGTATCTGGAGCATCACAAGTACTACTTGATGTACTTCCACAACTAGCACCATTTTGTCATATGTCTGCTACTTGTACACATACTGCATCTGGCTGGCCAGGATTGATACATGATCGCTGTAGACATGTGTTTGGAGATCCTTGCGTATTTTGACAATCGACCGCGCTCGTACACGACACAGAAGGAGCTATAAAATCACAGCCGCCACTTCCATCAGGCGCGTATCATGATCTACAGTCACATGATAAGGTATCGCATCATATACCTCAGGTACACTCAGCACCACATGCAGTAGAGCAGGCAAAAGTTGTAGTACATGGGGCTACACTACACACACCAATAGTATCTAATACTAGATTACAGCTATTAGCTCATCCCCCACTGACAATAGATATCCTATCGCCAGAACAAGTACCTCAGCTATCGCAGATCGTATCAGGACAAGTCCCAGCCACGCAAGATCTTGCACCACTTGCAGGACAAGAGCCCAAACTAGCACAACCTATACAATTAGGATCAGGGCAACCATTACAGCCACTTCCTCCATCATGACTACTCGGACAGTCATCGTTGTCATCGCATACACCATCACCATCACTATCTCATCATGCAGCTGCACACGGACCACAATCGTCAGTATCAAAGGTACATTGTGTCACAATACACTCTATGTCTTCATAGCTACCTACACCATCGCTATCTACGATACAATTTGCTAGTACAGATTGGTAGCTAGGTAGCTCATTAGCTGTACATCATCATCAGCCACATACAGGCGTATCACATGTGATAAATCTACTCAGTCATGGCTCACATATAGAGCTTCCATCACTATTACATGAGGCACTCGCACATCATGAGCATGTAGCCAGTGGACATCAGTTACACGTTCATGGAGTATCTGGACATTTGTCAGCCTCACAGGACACTCCATCTCCATCAGGGTCAGTACTTCACGAGGAGATGTTGGGATCATTTGGACATACATCATTACAGTCTGCTACCCCATCACCATCTGCATCAGGATTGGCAGCACATGCAGTACTACTACAGCCACATTCACAACTCTCTCCACTAGACTGGATATTACAGGTACCACTCGTATCACAGGTATAAGCGACTCAATCAGTACAGCTAGGTCAGGAACATCCGTCTGTACACTCCTCATCATCACAGATACTATTCCCATTTACATCACTACAGCATTCTCATGGATTATTTGGATCTGGTATTTCTCAAAAAACACATATATCATCACTATCACATTGTCATAAATCCGTAGTCCATGAACAGCCTGCATCCATACTACAGTCTACAAAATTATTATCAAATACAGAACATCAATCACCTAGACAGCATCAAGCTCATAATGGATCACAGACTCAATTACTATCAGTATCCATACAGCATTCTCCTCATATCTCTACTGTGCCACTTGGACAAGATCGACAATCAGCACAAGAGTTAGGGCTAGTATCACTACTTGCTTGAGCCCCTGTAGGTTTTACAGATTGGCATGTAGCAGCACTACAATTGACTCAAGATCCACTAAGACATTCACAGCTATTTCCATCTCGATAACACGAGCTTGCTTGACTATTACAAGTTGACTCCGTACTAATGTCATTACAACTCACTCCATTGGAAACACAATTCCCATCACATACATTATCTCCACTAACATCTCTACAGCAGCCATCAGCTCCATCATTGGTATATCAGCTATTACAACTCCAGCTACACGCATCACATGATGAAGAATTATTCCAGCTAGCGTTATTTGGTAAGTTAAGTCACGAACAGTTTCCACATGACGTAAAGGTCGATCATCATGATCAGCATCATAGTCATATTGGAGAACAACTACTTCCGTTCCAGGTGCAGGAGCTCGCTTGTGAAGCACAAATAGATTCTGTAGGAATAGAACAACAATTGACACCATTATATGTACATCCATCTGGTTGACAACATCAACCACTCCCATCATCTAGATAGCCAGCATTACAGCTTCGACAATCATTGCAAGAGCTAGGATTACTAGGATTTGTAACACTAGCATTCGTTGGAATTGTACAATCTTGACAATCAATTGTCGCTGTACCACAATAGTCATTTTGCCCATCATCGATACAAGATTCTCATCAGCTACAGGTCGTGGTAAAAGTAGCAGTATATTGACAAGTATTCGTATTAAATATATAGGTCGTAAACCCAGCAATCCCATTACACTGCGTATAGCTTGTGCCGCTATGTTGTGCACTTGCTGGACAGACACATGCTCCATTGCTACATACAGATTGAGGTGAGACACAGTCTGTAGTGCCTACAGTATCTCGACTACATGTGGATGTATTTCGATTCTGATTTGCTATAGTATTAGCGTCTTGACATATAACTTGTGAAGGAGCACTTGGTTCATCATCGCAGACACACTCCCAAGAGCACAATCATCATCACTCACAAGAGGCCTGTGTTGTATTGGCACCACAAGGACCACTTCCATCTTCTCATACACAAGAACAACTAAGTCAAGAGCTACTACATTGATTATCACAATTACTCGTCGTATAGCATCATGCATCTCACGCATTACAACTACTATCTACTCCACATGAGCTGCCACTACAGCTATAGTAGGTAGTTGATCATGAAGAATCACAGACTCAATTACTATCACTATCCATACAGCATTCTCATGGATTATTTGGATCTTCTATTTCTCAAAAAACACATATATCATCACTATCACATTCTCCAAAAGGAGAAATCTCATCCACACAGCATTCTCATGGATTATTTGGATCTTCTATTTCTCCAGGTCAAGTACATGTAGTTTCTTCTACGCAGTTACAACCAGTTGAAGGTGCTACAAAATTACCTCCGCATGTCAAATACGTACCTATACCACCCACTGAAGCATTCAATCAATCTTGTTGGGGCACAAATGAACAAATACATTTATTTTGTTCTCCACCGGCACACTCTTCTCCAAAATCATTAATTGAACAAAAACCCCTTTTTAATGTAGTTCAGCCACCAGAAATTGAAAAATTAACATCACGTTGAATATTCAAAAAACTAAATTGGTTACGACCTTCATCAAAAATACAGTAATCACATATTATATTATCTCCTAAAATTCTACAAGAATCTGGAAGAGACATTTCCTCACATTGACACGTAGAACTATTCAATTCTTCTCAATTAGAACAAGATGTATCTACCCTATCCCCATTACAACAACATGGTGTATTACCAGCAGTACCATCACATGCAAGTAAACCATCACACACACTTCCACAACCAGCATCTTCAGGACTAGCAAAATATGTAACACCGTCTATTTCCGTGTTTATAGAAGGTACTCCCGCATTACCAAAACAAGTCCAAGAACCACACTGTCCACCAGTATTAGGAAGTTCTACCATATTAGGCTTACACTCACAGTTACCAAATTCGTCACAACAACTACCAAATTCGTTACAAATATTACCATTCGGAGAGCAAGCACCAGCTCCATCAGGGCTATATCAGCTATCACAAGTTCGGCAATCATTGCAAGAGATGGGATTACTAGGATTTGTAGCACTAGCATTCGTTGGAATTGTACAATCTTGACAATCAATTGTCGCTGTACCACAATAGTCATTTTGTCCATCATCAATACATGTTTCTCATCCTGTACAAAGAATCGTAAGACGAGGTTCATAGCTACAGGTATTTGGATCTCGTATATAGTTTGTAAAACCTTTACTCCCATTACACTCCGCATAACTGAGATCATTAGGAGTCGGAATAGGGCATATACATGCTCCATTATTACATATAGTCTGAGAGCTACATTGTATAGTACTAACAGTATCTCGACTACATGTCGATTCGTTTCGATTCTGATTTGCTATAGTCCTAGAGCCTTGACATATAACTTGTGAAGTAGTACTTGGTTCATTAGCACAGACACACTCATTATCACAATTACTCGTCGTATAGCATCATGCATCTCACGCACTACAGCTACTATCTTCTACACATGAGCTAGCAATACAGCTATAGTACGTAGTTGATACTCCACCACTACATTCACAAGTATTTCCAGCTCGATCTCGCTCACACGAAGGGGCTTGATCCAAACAGGGGAGGAAACTACTAATATCATTACAACGCACACCGTTAGATATACAAGACTCAGTACCACTTCACTGACCATATACTACATCCCAGGTAGTATCTAGAGCATATCCTTCTATCTGATCAGCAAACATATCAGCACCGATCGTACGTAGCCCATCAGTGATCATCAGTGTACCTAGTGCATATAGTCACATGAGAGACTGCAAGATCAGTATACTACCTACACACACACCCAGACGAGCATAATGGAAAAAAGATGGTAGGCAAGATCCAGACATCAGCAAAATACATTGAGTCATATAAATAGAGTCATTAATAATAGTTTTCTCCTATATTACTAGTCTAAGGAGCTAAAAACAAATACTCTTTAGCGCAAAAATAAAGCAAAAATAATTGACTTCTCATTTTTTTAAATAATTTATATACAAAAATGTCTATAGAAAAGTTATCATATTAAGTGCAACAGAATGAGTATAATAGGATGTAAAGTTTATCCTTACTCATAAACAATATGA
>JAOXNJ010087832.1:0-11978 GCA_028566655.1 Metis holothuriae
ACTGAAAATTGCTCCAAAATTGACATTTTGACAATTTTTGGCTATATCTCATGATCGACTTGAGGACCAGGCTCATTCCTACTGTGAAATGCAGTTAAGTGGCCGCACTCGGCAATTTTTGTGCTCTCCTTTGTTTGTCCTTTAAAAAGAAAATGGTGGTGTTATGGAAAATATGAGTCAAATAAGTTTAAAAATTGAGCAAAATATCTATCATTTTTGGTTTATAAGTTTCCTTGTATAAACTATGATTTGCAAACAATTTGGTAGCAAAAATGCAACAATTTATCTGCATAACCCTGTACTTGCTTCTGTGCTCTTTCTACGTAGTACCGATTTATAAATGTACGTAAAAATGAACCTGTTAGTCCTTGTTCCTTTGTTCATTGCTAAAAAAAAACTGCAAAAAAATGGCTCGAAATAAGGAGGGCATTATGACAATGCATGCATTCCTAGCTAGTAAACAAAAAAGGTCAAGTGTTCAAATGGCTCATTACGTGAACTCCAATCCCAGACGGCGTCCTGCTTCGGCAACCCCATCAACCCTTCGTACATCTCTGGCGAAATGGCGGATGTGGGCTCTAAAATGAGCTTTTTTGAGCGGATCCAAAACACATTGATGGTTCCCTTCGTCTTCCTTCTGATAAGCAAGAACGTGGGAGTGATTGAGGAGAGCCTCAAGGCCATTTTCCACGACCCCTCGATCGATCTGGGCCAAATCGAGAGCTCGGCCGACCTCTTCCTTCTGAACCAACACCCGCTCTTCGACAAGGCCAAACCAGTCAACCCCAACACAATCATGGTGGGCGGAATCCACATCGACGAGGAGAGAAAACAGCTGCCAAGCGACATCAAAGCGTGGATCGAGGGGGCGGAGAAAGGAGTCGTCTACGTCTCCTTGGGATCCGTAAACACAACCAAAGAACAATCAAAAGTCAATATAAATAATTGTTTATTTTTTTGTCTGTGGTCAGGTGACCCAAAGCAGTCGGATGCCAGGAGAGAAACGGGAGGCGATGATGAGGGCTCTGGGAAAGTTGGAGGAGAGGGTGATTTGGAAGTGGGAGAAGGAGGAGGAGATGCCAAACAAACCTGTCAATGTCATGCTCAAAAAGTGGCTGCCCCAACAAGACATTTTGGGTAATTCAACCCAAATAATGCTCTAAGGATTGATTTCAAACAGTGTTTGTGATTTATTAGCTCACCCAAGAGTGAAGTTGTTTGTCAGCCACGGCGGGTTGCTGAGCACCTACGAGTCCGTTTATTTCGCGACGCCCATGCTCGTGCTGCCGGGATTCGCCGACCAGTTCGCCAACGCGCACTTCGTCGAGCAGGCCGGACTCGGACAAAGAATGCGATGGCACCAACTAAACAATCATTCATTCGAGTAACATTATGCTCTAAAGAGAAACTCTTTTTCCGAAATTTTAGCCAAAAAATCGTGTAACAAAGTTCTTATTGCATACCTTTTTGTTTTGGGGGGCAGAGAGAAGCTTCTTTCGATTCTGGAGGACCAAAGTTACTTGGAAAGAGCCGAGAAATACAGCCAAATCCTGAGAGATGAGCCCATTTCTCCGTTAAAGAAGGCAATTTTCTATGCAGAATTTGTCATGAGACACGGAGGAGCTGCTCATTTGCGTCCAGCATCATTGGATCTTCACTGGTATCAGTACCTTCTTCTCGACGTCTTTCTTTTCTTCTTCTTCATTTTTACTTGTTTTATCTTTTGCTTGAAATTCATTTATGACTTTACGAAGAGAATTTTGAGTGGACGCAAGATTGGCAGCAATTCAGGGAAGAACAGCAGAAAGAGGGAATAATTGTCAATTACTGCTCACTAATAACCTCTTAATCTAGCCCTTTTTTGTCGGCTCTTTGTTCCTTACGTCTATTTTCTTTTGATTGCACAGTATTAGTTAACGAATTGGCTGCAATAATCGCCCAATTACGTGATTTTCAACGTTTAAAAGGACTGGCAAAAATCAAACATTAGCAAAATTTGCGATGCGAAGTCGAATTTGTGTAATTTACATGTGTCTCTTGCTGATCTTAGTCAATGAAATAATCTAACGTTTTCTGTGCTATCTGCGATTTTTTCATGACATGCTTTGGATTCGTCAAAAATAAAACGTTGTTTCTTGAGTGGTTCCATGTGTAAATGTCAGATTTTACTTGGTAAGCCAAAATGTCGCACTCACTTAAAACTGTTAAGATTAAGACTCTAAATAACAATAATAAACACTCGTACAGAAACGGATGGACCAACTCCCAACTCTTATTTCCGTAATTGCACGGGTTACAGCAAAGCTCGATCCAAACTTGGGAAAGAGAGTGACGCCCACTACAGTAAATTTAAGACCTCAAAGAAAAAGGGATCAAGGGAGAAAAGGGAATAAGCAAGAGAAGAAGAAAGTGCGCAGAGGGAAATCTGTAAAGCTTACAAGGAATTGGGCATTAATTTTTGTTTCTAGGTTGAAACTCAAAGAACTCACTCGCTCTTTGGGATGAACAATGTTGGTTTTGGACCTAAAGAAACTTTTTAGCACTCACACGAACACAACAAAAAGAGATTTAAGAATCATATAAAGGTAGCAGACAAGTATTGATTAATAGTAATGATAAGGCCTACAGTTCTTCATGCTGGCCAATTTGTTGAGGTGACCTCAGACGGATCGACTCTGCCGTGATGATATTCTCGATCTTGGCGATCCTTGATGCCTTCTGGGCCACCACGACGAAGGTTCAGCGACGATACCGAATTGCAGGGCAACGACTGTTTTATGAGCTTGAAAAAGACAACACTAGAGGAGATAAGGCTCACTGCCGAAGACGATTCTAGCCAAATCCAATCGGAATTGAAAGATGTTCAAGAAGCAATCCATTCATCTCTCCTTTCTGTTGTAAAAACACAAAAAAGTGTTAAAAATGAGTATTAACATTTCAAAAATGGGGCAAGGAATCCAATTTGTTCAGTGGAATCTTAAATCATTTGAATGATTGACTCACCTTATCGGACCCCGAATCCTGCATAAGTCTCTTCGTGTTGCCATTGCAATTGATGTAAACTCTTCTTCGCTTAAAGGGTTATGTGTCTGTTTAACAAGCTCATTACTGTCGTTACTTCCTGAAGTGGTCGTCGCTTCTCGCTGCGGGCCCAAGGAGGGTTGCACGCCGTCTCGAAGGCGTTTTCGGATGATTACAGCAACAATGTCTGCATCGTTGTTAAGAGCTTTTCCTCAGCTTTCGCGCTGACGATCCATTGCAGCTGTCAGATCCAGGATGTCCAGCCCTCATACATGAGGGCCAGACTCTCCTCGCGCATCGACTCGCGTATCACCAACTCGACCTGAACAATTCTTTCAATTAATGTCAGCTAATAGACGACTACATAAACAAACAATGGACTCACCTGCTGTTGCACACTGGCATTGTTCTTGAGTTGGTAGTGGTGGTCGTTGCCCTCAAGTTTATTGCGCACTCTCTTCAGCACCGTGAGAGCAAAGTCGTTTTTCTCCTGTTCGTTGCTCACGCTCTTCTCCTCCTCCTCTTCCTTGTCCACGCGATATGTGTCCATCAGTCGCTCGTCCTTGGCCATCTCCCCGAAGAAGATGATCGGCTCGTAGATCTTCTCCACCCACACGTCCTTCACTTGCTCAGCCACTGTGGCCAGATCTCGCACGCGCTCCTCGCTCCACTCATCCTTACTCAGCATCCCGCTGATCAACTTGGACGCCGACTCCGAGAACGAAGAGTAGTCCACCAAGTACTCCTCCACTGCTGGAATCCTATCATAAAAGAATGAGCTCTATCAATTTGGGAAAAATATAATCAAGTTGGAAAAACGCAATTCTTACCTGAACTCATCTGACTTGGCAATTGTTTTTAGAATGGCTCCGACGTCCGCAACGAGCTTTTGATGTCTCACCACAATTGTCTTGAGTTTTTCTCCGTCCAAAGCGAACTTGTGCTTCACACACTTGATGACGTTCTTCTTCTCCTCGGCCTTCATCAACGTTTCCTTTATACTGGAACCGACCAACTTCTCGGTCTGCTCCAGCCACATATCGCAGTTTTCTTTACTCAACAATTGTGGCGGCTTGTTCAGTTTAAAGAGACGGTAACCAACGAATTTAGACTCATCCTTCTCCGTGTCCAAGGTTTTACAAGTATCCCTGCACTTCTCAACAATGAGTCTGAAGTGGTCCAAAAACTCTCTGTTTCTCCCTCTGGTCTCTTCGTGTTGGAGCAAAGCCTCCGTGACTGCATTCAAAGCTCTCCTCATGCTCTGCATGCTCCCCGCCGACTCCACGTCCGACACGTAGGAGGCCAGATAGGCGTTCCGCAAGTCCTGCAGTTCTGTGTTGGCACCTGAGGCCCATTTGAGTCGCTGTTCGACACTTGCATGCAGTTCATCATAACGTTTGAGAGCCTCGTCAACCTCCATGGCATCCTTGCTGATCAGATCTCGGTCCAGATGACTTCGAAGCTCATTTAAAAAGTTCCCTCGGAGGTGATCAATGGCAACATTGTCGTTCCTCTCAATGACCTCAAAATGGAGCCAATTGAAACTCTTGTGCTGCCACCGCTCTATGTCCAGGCCTTGACGCACCACTTGAGCCATTTGCTCCATGTAGCTGTGCTCCTCTTTCAGACGAATCAGACTTATTAAGTGGGAAATCTCCAAGGATAGAAATTGTTTTAGCTCAGGGTTGATGGGGGAACCTTGCCAGCACTCCTGCTTTTGACGAGAGCACAAGCCTGATATGGTTTCATCACTATGACCTTCTGCAATCTTGTCGTCTACAAAGAATCTTTTCAGAGCTCTGGAGAATCTGCCGACAATTCTGTGTCTCACTGTCTCGGCCACGAAAACCTTGATGTCTCTCGCCACCTCGTCCAAGGTGGGCAACAGGAGTACGTTCTCTGAGAAGTTTAGGCAAGTCAAGTCCTCGTAGTTGTCGATGTCTAAGAGGGATGCGAACTTTTGACAATGAACAAAGAAACGTTGCATCAGCTGCAATCGGTGCACGTTGAACCGCAGCGATCTAAGTTCCTCCAAGGTCTCTCCTTTCAACTTGGGGTCGTTGACACTGGTTTTTTCGTTGAAGGTGTTGAGGGCGTTGTTGAGGTGAGTGAAGAGTGAATCAAATGCCAGTAATAGCATTTGACCTGAGTTAAGGTTGGATGTGTCCTTCTGGTGGGAATCGCTTACATTCTTCAGTAGAGACGAATAGCTGCTGCAAACCGTCTTAGCAACATTAATTGAAGCCTCGTTGCCACTCTCTTCCAATTCTGTAACATTTCAAATAAGAAATCTATGGTGGCAATGTTCGAAAATTTTACTTCCAAAAAAAGCACTTACGTGACTCTTGCTCCTTAGTTCGAATCTCCTCATCGATTATCTGTAGCATTTCATCCAAACCAATACCAGCTACGTCTATCACAGTGGCCAGTTTCTCCGCCATCTTGTATGCTAACAAAACAAGACACAAATTAGTACCTCGCTTAATGTGGGAAAGTAGCAATATTGGAAGCATCAAAATTGTTTACTTATCAGAGCTCAAAACCGCTAGCTAGGTATATGTAACTTCATCCTTGCATTAATAGTCTGCTCACCTGACAAGTCACCCCTTTGAAAAGCTTTGAGTGCCTCTGGCAAAACGACTCCAAAGAAGCTTTGCTTGAGGTGAGACAATTGATCCAGCATTCCTTTCATTGCCACAGCCTTTTCCTTCAGCAAGTTTCTCTCACTGATCTTCCTCTCTTGCTCAAAACTGATGAGCCCAAGATCGTTGTGGCAATCCTCAATAATGGAAATTGCAACCCTACTTTCTGCCACTATCTCATCGATTAAAAAGCAATGACCTCTTTCGGAAACGATGTCAGCCAGTTCCTCTTTAGCCTCTTCGGTTTTGGCTTCCAGTTTCATAAGAGTCAGACAAATGTTCATCAGTTCAATGTCGAAATTGTCCTGCACAAACTTCTTGCTCTTCCCATCATTTAAGTGAGGTTTCAGATCTACAATAGAAGTTTTGAGGGAGGTCTTCGGGTCCCCTAACTCATTCAGTCTGCTAAGGACGTCGTTAAGTCTTCGTTGGAGCTCATGATTCCAGAAGTGCATCTCCAAATTCATTTTCATCACGAGCATAACTTTTTCATTCCTTCTCTTCTCCTTCTTTTCCAATCGCATCAACACGGTCTCGCATTTGGACAAGCTCATCTCCTCCACCATGCTCGAACCCAAGTCGGCCACAACGACGTTGAAGTTGTCTTCTCTGTAGCTCTGAGGAAGTAGTCCTACAATGGTGCCTAGGTGGGATAGCAATTGAATGAGATTGCTCATAGACCGCCTCTGTTTGATTAGGACATTTCTCAGGGTCCTCTCCGCCTCTTCCAGCTGAGAACTCAACAATTGCTGACCAGCTTGCTCTAGAAACGCTTGCACTAAGAAACTCGTAACAACACTATTATCGTCTTCCCTGTCCCTACTCGACGTCTCTCTGAACCACTTATTCAACTGCGCGTGAGAAAGGATTAAGGTCAAAGCTCTCTGGAGTTGGTGCGAGACCTTCTCGCTCCCCTCCACCATTTCTCGCAGAACTGTTCGTTGATTGGAAAGCTCCAGCTCTGCCCTCATTCTGTTTCTAAACACATTGCAGGTGTTCTGGAACAAGGGGTGTTTGAGCAAAGCATCTTTGCTTTGGGCTTGGCACTGCTTGATCAGGGCCATATCCTCGTGTCTCAGCACCAAGTTCTGATGAAGAGCCTCAAGCTGGCCCACGGCCTCAATGAATTTGTCAAAGTTGTCTTCCAAAAGAGTTCTCAAACAGCTGACGAGGTCGTCGCGATTGGCCAACCACTGCGTTTTCATCTCGGCCACTCTGACGCTGAGCATAGAGAGACTGACCTGGGTCTGCATTTGGCCGGTGCTCATCAACGACTTTGTCACTCCCGGAATGAGCGTGGCCATCTGCGGCGTCCAGTCAACTAACGGGTCGTAGACGAATGCCTCCAACAAAGTCAGCAATGTGTCTCGACCATCCCTCAAAACCTACATAGCAGAGCAAAACCAATCACAACAAATGGATTAAAATTGCTCAATTAAATAGTGACAATTGCTACACTGTTCTCACCCTCATAGTGTCGTGACAGGCCTCTGTGAATTGGCCTTGAACACCTGTTAGGCCGAAGATGGATCTGATATTGCTAGTGAGTCTGCATGGCACTCGCTCAGGAATGCGAAGCTGCAAGCCTTTCTCGAAACACACGTTGTAGTCGATGTGCACGATCTCGCCTTGCTCGAAGTCGATAAGCAAGTTCTCTAAGTGTCGATCGCCCAGTCCGAGCACGTAGCCCAGAATGCTCATTACAGCAATTGATTTGGTCAGTCTTCGTCTTATTTCGAGCCAATGTCTGGAATCGAGGCTTTTGCGCATCAGTTCTCTGGCAAAGATGTCATTCGGCGTCTCTTTTTGCAACTCCTTGAGAACATCAGTCATCAAATTGACGGGCCATAGCGATCTTCGGGTGGAATCCAACCCCTCCTTTTTCAGTACTGGCATAAGCTTGCTATAAAAGAAGTCTGCTGGCTTCAGAGCTACGACACCGGGTGGCTTCTGGTCAGCCTTGCAAATCGCCAATTGTCGACTTTGCCATTGCTTGAAGAGCGAGTAGAGAGGCACGGCGCCTGAAACCCATTGAATGAGTCCTGATCTGCGGCCCAGTGGAGTGACGGAGTAGTGCCTTGCTTTCAAGTCCTGCTTTTTCGAGGTCATCAAACAGTTGGAAACGGCCAGAAACTGCATTATTCGCTCGTCTAAATGTAGATCTTCAAGGCCTTTAAAGAGAAACGTGTATCGTTTGCCGTCGCTGCCAACCATGACCATTTTCTTTGGCTTTGTCTTCGTCAAGAGCGTGGTAATGCCGTCCTCCATCCTCGAGATGGACACCAACGACGACGACGAAATCGTTCCAGGCATCGGAATGGCAGTATTGTTCAGTGTTGACAGTCTGGGGCTTATGTCCTTTAGACTTAAATTAGTTTTCGAGGTCAATTTCTGACTTAGACTCACTTGCAGCTGATTGACGAGCATTATCCAGCCCTCCTTGGGTCGGGCAAAATCACTCGGTCTCCTCACCTTGTTCATTGCTGTTTCGATGAAGGCTCCATATTTCTTGATGAACTGCAACTCGTGGTTCGTTTTAGACTCATCAGTTACGCAAGTGTTAGCTTCCAGCTGTTCCAGAATGTAAAGAAGGGGACGAAAGAGAATGTTGTATTTTTCTTCCGTAAGTCTTTGGCGCTCTTCTGTACTCAAATCACGATTTGTTTGCAGTCTAGTGACCTCTTCGTCCATCTTTCTGAGCCTCCGATTAATATCTGAAGAACTCTGCTGTAGTGTAGTCAGCCACAATTCGTCCGGTAGAGAATGGACACGACGCAGCTCGCGTACTAACAGTTCAACCGCAGCTACGCTCTTGGGAAGCCGTTGCTCCAGGGCAAACGTAATGCGCTCGTAAGCATTGGCAGAAATAGGGCTCTGTAATAATAACGTAATCAAAAGTGGAAATAATTAAACATTCATACAACTGCTTTTATGCCTTTATTTTTTGGTAGTTTGAACAAAATGGAAAATTACTTACCACATTGCTCTCGTTGAGACTCAAGGATGCATCGGTCACCAGATCATTAAGGAGCTTCGATGGGTCTTGTCCGAGCTCACTCTCGTCTTCAATGTGATCGTTAACGCAATCTTGCTTGTCCTCGGTTTTGGAGTCCAAGTGACCGACGATGGCTGGGAAGATAATGAGGTCGGGGTAGTCGTTGGCCATTCTGCAGAGTAACTCAGAGATGCGTTTCCTCACGCTGAAAACAGGATGATTGAGTCTGCTAAAGAGTTGAGGCACAATGGGTCTCCACTTCTCACTTCTGGTCTTGCTCAAACCCTCTTGAAGACATTCGGACAATTCTCGTGCATACTTAACGGTTATACGAAGAACTTTCAGCGTAGCCGAGATGAGCTTGGTTCTTTGAGAAGCGTCACTATCATCAATGAAGCGGAAGAACGCCTTAATGGCTGATGTGTGATAGAAAAACAATCTCGATTTGATCTCGGACCTATACTCAAGCAATTGAGACGACACTGAACTCTCTTCGCAAGTCTGCTGGACATTATGAAGCCTCTTCAAGCATTGATCAAGCTTTGTGTGAAGCTCCTCTTCCGACTGTCGATTGTCGATCAATACATGTACAAGTGCATCCACATGTTCTTGGGCGATGTCATTGGATAGCAAAATTTGTTCCAGCTTCAACCTGTCTTCCTGCGTCAATGTCAACCTCTCGTTGTTCTTCGCGAGTAATTCCTCGCCAGTGTTTAGTGCCCAATGGGCAAAGTCGTTCCAGATGGTAAAAAGATGCGGGGACTGGATAAGAGCCAAATTCAAAAGACGACCAACCACCACGTCGACATCGTCGGATTGTCTTAACGATGCAGAGGACAAGGAATTTTCCAATTCCAATACAGGTGACAACATCGACCTCAGATTGCTATCAGATGCATTACTCTCGTTTTGCACCCACACAGCTATGTCGCTTAGAGCCTCGGAGGCAAGCTCTAGCATGCTTCGTTTGAGCTCCTTGTCATCGCTACTGTCGTTACACAACTGCCCAATTCTCTCAACAATGCCTATATCAATCTTGACACTCGTCTCCACGTGTTGCATGGAAAGAAGTTTGGCACTCAGACTGAATGCTTTGGCTCTCTCTGGCGTTAACAGGGCCTTTTTGAAGTCGATTCGGTCCAGAGTGACTGCAAGGCTCGAGACGTCCATAGACGAGGAGGATGATTTGAAGAGCGCTTCGTAGAGACACTCAGCAGCGAGCTTGAAGTCGCCTTCTTTCATTGAAGCGTCTACAATATCTAGGTCTAAGCTACTCAAGCCTTCGTTTCTCACTGAAAGCGTCAAGTTTCGACCTCGACGAGCCAATACGTTACGCCACTGGCGCACTAGTAGCAATTGTGAGCAATTCAGAGATAAAGTAGACAGAGAAGATAAGTTCGGTTTTACACCAGTTGTTGTTGCTCTGAGCTCCTCTGTTACAAGAAGCAGAAACTTCAAGGTTGAGGTGGATTCATTTGTGTTGTAGATTTCGTTCCTAAGGGACTCTTCGAGTTGCGTTTTGATATTCTCAAAAATCCGGTCGTTGACCTTAATTCCTCTGTCCAAGTCTCCTACAACCCTCAACAAAGACAGATTGGCCTTAAGGTCAAGGGACTCGTTCTTGTCGTCTTCGGCTATGGCTTCGTCCTTCTCGTTCCAAGTGGTCAAGGATTTGAACGAAGCTTGATGTCGTTTCAGAAACTCCACTTTTGACACACTGCCATTATTTTTGTAGACATTTAGGAACTCGTTGAAGGTGTTTAATTCGTCATTTTGTCTACAGTTTGTCAATAGCTCAAAGCTAACTCCCTCTTGAAGGCGCCTTAAATCCCAGCTCTTAATATCAGCATTGTCCAACAGAATCTTTAGTGCATTTTCTTTTAGACCCAACTTTTCCTTTCTTAAAGCCAGTAAAACAAAGTTCTCTTTGTGTGTGTCGTCGTCTCTGTTTTGAAGTAACCACTCCTGCAATCCCTCAAGTCCTGCCTTGTCGTCCAGCTCAAAGAGAGCTGCCGCTAAAAAGCTAATGAAAATCTTCTTATCGTCCTTTCTGTCCTCATTCAGTTCTAGTTCCTTCAAGCCTCTTTCACATTGTTCGACGACAACACTCAAGTCCCTCAGAGCAAAGTAGGCCAAACTCACGACGACTGGTCTCAGTCTTGACAACCAATCAACGCAAATGCCCCGATTAGCCACGAAGAAGGCTGTGACATTTCTGTTGTTGCTGTAGTCGTTGGTGTCGGTGTTACCAAAGTTGCCGTTGTCACAAGCATTGTTTATGCATCGCTCGAGATCTCTGAAGAAGAGCAACAGTTGTCTGCAATGACTTTGGTCTATGTTCGCTTCTTTGAGACTTTGGTGGAGGTCTCTCAAGCATTTTTCAATAGCCAGCAAAGTGTCTTTGGCCTTGCCCAAAGGCGTTTTAAGCTTGGAGTTGACACAAAAGCTGGCCAATTCGAAACTGATCCAGGAAGTAAAAAGAGTCGAATTTGATGGAATTAGGCTCTGTAGATCGCGCTTCAAACTCAGCATTGCATTCACGTGCAGTCGAACTTGCTTGTCACTCAGCAACGACATTTCTTTGTTTTGGTCTTCTTCATTCAAGCATTCGTCCTTGCCATCTTCGATCATTAGAAGGCGTCTAATGACGACCTGGCAGTCTCCATTCCTCATCATTTCTTGCCTGCAGTACTGGCCAAAGCACTTCTTCATCATTACTGTTGTCAAGGAGTCCGTCAAGGATATTGGCCGAATAAAAGGATCTATTGTTTCTACTATTTCCAGACACTTTGACCTAATTGATCTGTCATTCGAGCTCAAATGGAAATGAGCCACGTCCAAAATTTGCTGTATTGTAATTACCTCACCATTCTCTGTTTCTTCTAACCTCGAAGTTTTTAAGGTCGGGCACCTAAGCAACATACTAAGATTGGTGAGAATCAAGCTCAGCGTTGGTATAGTTGTCTCGGTCTGGTCTCTTTGACCACAATCAATTATACAGCACACGAGGTTTTTGAATGGTTCGGAGTCGTAGACATTTGCTGGAGCCTGAGAGTTGATCAGTTCATTCAATACACTTCCAACCCACTCCAAGACGAGCCTGAAGACGTCTTGTTCCAAATGCAAGGAAGAATTTCTGCTGTTACTCTCTTTATGGAAGGCAACAATTTTGACAAACAGCCTTAAGATTCGCTCCAAGTTGAATGCTGTTGAAGAGAAAGATGTCTGCTGAGTTGGCGAGCTGCCTTCTTCCAACAGTAAGGAGCTGCTCAAAACAAAGTTCTTATGGGATTCGCAGTGAGCCTTAATCAATTGTATCA
>JAOXNJ010087943.1:0-11966 GCA_028566655.1 Metis holothuriae
GATAAGGTAATTTAGTTTTTTGTAAATTCAAGTAACAAAAATTAGGGAGACTTCGACGACTTAGTATCGGACTTGGGAAGTGTGCGAACGGGAAGCTCGAGAGTATCAAGAAGCTCGCGCTCGACGGCCAAAAGTGCGAAGTCAAGACGAAAGAATGAAAGAAAAAAGTTTTCAACGAGAAAGGGATCTCCAACTGAACATTTGGGATTGCTTGAAGAAGCAAAGTAAGTTAGAAATCATCGAATATATGCTTCTGACCAGTTAAATCTCTAAATTGATCAAAAAGAACATCCTCCAAAAAAAATTTATCAAATATCTCAAGCCAAAAAAAATTTTTTTCGCTCAATTTTAGTGAATTTTTAGCAAAAATATTGCCAAAATTGACATATTGACACCCTTTTTAGGTTGAGATATTCGGTTTCTTTCTTTTGGAGGATGCTCAACTCGGTCATCTCTTAAATAAAACCGGTCAAAAAATTTGAACCGGGCGGTAATTTCACGGTTTAGGGTGTCCTTTAAGGGACAAACCGCGAATTACCGCGAAATGACCGCCCGGTTCAAAATTCTGGAGCGTCAAAAAATTTTCTTTTTTTGAGTAGATTAACCTCCAAAAAGAATTTCCCGGATATCTCATCCCTGAAAAAAGTTATATTCGTACGGTCTTAAAAAAAAGCTGGTCTTAAGATCATCGATTACAAAATTCCAGAAGATTGTTGACGAGCTAGGCAGTTTTTTTATCATTCTCGGATATTGTGGCGAGTTTATTCTCGGAGCAGAGATCCAGGACATTGTTAAAAAATTCATAAACGATCTTGAACACGAAATTCACAAAATCTGGTGAGTTTACAAGCGTCCGAAAGAACCTTGTAAAAAAATTTTCAGGCCCCGAGACGATGATGGTTTGATGCTGTTGGAGAACTTCCAAAAAGAAGGCACTTTGAGGGATTTGAGAGACTTGAGCGTTCTCGCTCCGCCGGAGATTCCGAAGCGATTCCATAATTTTTCAATTTTTGACTGAATCACTCACTCTGGCGTTTCGCTAATAACATTTTCCTCAATCGTTACTTCCCTAGAATGTCGAAGACAAAAAGAGGCTGCTTATTTTGTGGGATTATTGCTGGTGTAGAGCCGGGAAGAGTACGAGCACGCAGAGAGCGGTATACAATTATCGACGATCTTTGTATGTTTTCATTTGCCAAATACGATATACATTCCAATGTTTAAAATGTGAGATCTTCAAGCTCATAAAGTAAGAAACAAAAAAGTAATTATGCTATTTAGATCCAGAGCACAACCACACGCTTGCGTTGCCGAATGAACACATAGAAAACGCGTCGACGCTGACAAAAGAACACATTCCACTGCTTCTTCAAATGGCCGAGTCCTCGCTCGACGTCCTCCGCGCTACGTACGGTACTGCTTTAGACGAGAGTAAAGTTGTGATGGGCTATCATTGGCCGCCGTTTAACTCTCAGTCCCATCTGCATCTTCACCTACTTTACCCATCGAGCGAGTTCTCTTTTCTTTACAAACTACGTTTTTTGCCTCGCTCGCCTTGGTTTATCCGACACGGTGATCTTATATCGCGTCTTGAAAACTCTAGCTAACAGTCAATTTTATTATTTTAAAAGCGAAATGTAAAATAATACAAAGGTGTTTATCGATTACTTAAATGTGCGCTGAATTTATTAGATGATGCTTGAAAAGATTACTGATGCGTAAAAAATGATTTCCGCTCGATTTGAATGTTCAAATTTAGATGAGAAATGATAGTGGCTTAAAGTTACGTGAGACTGCGGACGATTTGATTTTGGATATACAATTTGACCATTTTGGAACTTCCTATGCAACTTCTTCGGCCGATCACAAACTCAGAGTAAGAGCCTCGAATTCTTTTCACTTGCGCTAAATTGAAGTCATTTGAAAACGATGTAACTGACGATAAATAGTATTTTTTGTCAGATAGCGTCGAGATAGGGAGTTTGTTCTGTTTGCGGAGAGAATAAAATGCTGAGTGCCTATTGTTTGAGCATTATTGAGTCATATTCCGTCATTATATGGCGGTTTTCGCATCTTTGAGGCTTTTTTGGCCCCCGGCCACGGCGAATTTCGTGGCCACGCCAATCAGACCAATATTGAGGCTGTTTTTCCTCTGACTCTTCCCTTATTTTTGACATTGCACTTATTGAATCAGTGACTCAGTAGACCAAAACTCACTCATGCAAAGAAAGCATTACGTTTTATTCCTACTTCAGCGCGGGAAACGCCTGAGAGAGCCTCCGATCTAGACGTTTTTCAATACATGTACGAGAGGTGTCTCACGAAAGGGGTGCTGAGTTCAGGAATAGGTTAATATATAGTTTTTATATTTCTGGCAGGCGTTAAAACTTGTTTTAGATCTACAAAAAAGACCAAAACGGGCAGTACGTATTCACAGCAGGATGGATGGCTCACTCGGCAGCGATCTGGCACATCGACTGGGCTCATCCACGTCATGGAACTGTTCTCGCCAGTTGCTCCTTTGACAAACAAGTGAAGTTTTGGCTTCCTCCTGCAATGATCCGAAGCGCTTCTGGTAAGCTTCCTGAATAAGCATTTCATTTCTGTTTCCGGAATTTGAATTAATTTATGAATTAACACATTTTTCATAGAGGTGAAAAAATCAACGGAGTGGGTTTGCTTCGACTCACATGGCGTCGATAAGCGCGGCTCGGTGACGGACGTGCGCTTCTCGCCAGAATGGTTTATGGCAGATCACGGAGAGCCGAACCCAAAGTCCGGTTCTAAAGTCTACGTCGCCTGCTGCACCTCGGATGGCCAGGTACGTGCTTAAATCTCCAGACTGAGTGACGTATTTGTTTACTAATAAAACTAGGATAGTTTTATTCGAGCGTGATAAATCTTTATTAGAATCACTCCACCCAAATCAGGTCTTTGTGACTCAGACAAACACTTATTCCTGAATCATGATGATAATCTCGCGATTCTAAAGCTTTTTTCTTTTAGGCAAAAGTGTATTACGCTGAGAGCCCCGTGAACAAAAGAACGCACTTCAAGGAGCTGCGCCCTTACATCATTATCAATAGCAACAACAGCAGCTTTCGGTGCACGAGCCTCGACTGGAGTAGGGTAATTATCCAGACTCATAAATTTTTACCAACTAAAGCTGCTAAGACGGCTTTAGTTTGTATTTTTTTATCAAACACAGAGAATCTTTCTAAAGGCAAACTTCGAAGCTTATTTTAGCTAAGGAGGAAGTCGCAGTTGATAGCAATTGGCGCTGAAAGTAATGACGTAAAAGGTGCCCAATCTGGAAGTGCTCAGGAGCATGGCAATTTTAGGCTGTACAAATATAGTGAAAAGTATCCGACGGAAATTGATGGTCAGGAAGGCGAACGAGCGTGCTGGGATCTGTTAGGTAAGCTGGGCTTTCGGTTAATTACTTAAAGAGATACCTTTTGAAGAAGATAGTTCCTATGCTTCTTGGGTGGACAAAATAGACGGTACGATAAATCTGATCCGATTTGCGAACATATTTGGCGGAAACGGACACACATGTGCAATTGCAGCAAACAACCTCGCTATAATTTCAATACATCCTGACACGTTCGAGGTTACGCCTATGCAAATTGTAGTTCCAGATGGAGTAGCGCTAGAAAAAACCTGGGTAAGTATCTGGGTCTGCCTTGCAAGACAATCATAGCATACTTATTTAGCGACTTGCTTGGGACAAGTCCGGCCGCGTTTGCACAGTCCACAATGAGAGAACTCTTCAATGGACGCGCACGTACTCAAACGAAGATAAGCTGTGCTGGATAGGCAAGCCGATTTGATTTCGTCTCCACGGAGAAAAACCCATTCCCCTTCTCTTACCTTTCTTGATGAGAAACTTGACAAAGTTCAAAATGAAATATTCTGCCAAACCTTCAAAAAGAACAAATCCTGTCCGTGGTTTTCTTCAGAATGGTCTTTGAAGAAGAAACGTAACAATGGGACGCGACGACGAATACGACTATCTCTTCAAGGTCGTCCTGATCGGAGATTCGGGCGTCGGAAAGTCCAACCTTCTCAGTCGATTCACACGAAACGAATTCAACCTCGAGTCTAAATCTACTATCGGCGTCGAGTTCGCCACGAGAAGTATAGAAGTGAGTCAAGCTAGCGCTTGTTTCGCGCTCACACTCTGCGTTTTAGGTTGAAGGCAAAACAATCAAAGCGCAGATTTGGGATACAGCTGGCCAGGAAAGATACCGAGCCATCACCGCCGCGTACTACCGAGGCGCCGTCGGAGCCCTTCTCGTCTACGATATTGCCAAACACACCACGTAAGAGACTTCTTATTTTTCTAGTAAAATGCGTTCATTAGCTACGAGAATGTCGAGCGCTGGTTGAAAGAATTACGCGACCATGCCGACAACAACATCGTCATCATGCTCGTAGGCAACAAATCTGATTTGAGACATCTGAGAGCAGTGCCCACCGAAGACGCTAGAAATTACGCAGGTATGCTTTACTTCGCCTCGCCAAAGACTGACGCTCTTGCTAGAACGACAGAGTCTGAGCTTCATCGAAACATCTGCTTTGGACAGCACGAATGTAGAAACCGCCTTCCAAAATATCTTAACAGAAATTTATAAAATCGTGTCTCAAAAGCAGCTCGGCGATTCAGATCGGGTAAGTCATCGTATCCGAGCTAGAACAACAAGATTTTATTTAATGAAAGAAAATAAAATTTCGTTAATACTGCACGTATGGAAAAATAATCAAATCACTTATTCTCATACGAAGAGCGCATGATTGAACTCACTTAATTTGTCTCTATACACAATATGACTCGAAATTAACATATGTGAATAGTCTTGATTGATTGCCTAAGAACTCACGAAAATCTCAAACCACGTTTATTCAACAATTGTAGACGGTTTCTATTTTTCCATAATTTACAATTAAGGACCCGTTTAAACTTGTAAATAAACCAATAAACCGCTATCTTATGGAAGAATAGACGATTGTCGCGTCACATCACTTATCATTTTAACTTTTCGCGTGCTGTGCGTTTTCTAAATTTTGCATTCTCTCAAATAGGACATGCAGGATCTCCAAATCGGCGATGGCACGGTGCCTCTGGACGCGCCAAATCCTCCTTCGAATTCCAAAAAGGGCTGCTGCTGATCAATTTTTACTTAAAAGCGAAAACAACCATTCTATTCTTTCTTTATTTTCTCACGACCACCACCACCTTGCGCCACTTACTCTTCACCTCCCTAAAAAGTTGAGGGAGCCCTACGTCGACGTTAACTCCTAAATTCTTTAAATTATTTTCGTGATCTTTTGTGTGCTCTTCTCGGTTACTCTTATGCTCACTAACTATCTACTTTTCGAAACAGTCTTTGCAACGAGTTTTAGCTTTTAATTGCATTCGCGCATAGAACAGTCACATTAGTCGGTTGATTTGTTAATATGTGAATCAAGTGCAGTAGGCGATATAATGATAAGATCGGATTTCTCACAAAATGACAATATTATAATCACTTCTTTCCGTCAGGGTGGTGACTTGCCAGACAATGACGTCGTCGACATTCATGTGCCCGACTCGAATCCTGGAAACCAGCGTAAGAAGAGCGGCTGTTGCAACCAAGACTAGAATCGCGCGGCGCACAAGCAATAACACTGACGTACTGACCTCCTCCTCTACTACCCGCCCAGTGGGTCAGTGTCCCAAACCAAAACAATGAACTGTCGAGCTCGCGAGTTTCTTTCTGTTCATTTTATGACATCTTTATTATTATTTAAACATCTGTCAAATAACCAAAAGATTGTACCTTCTCGCATTCTTTTACATACCATTCTAAAAAATATTCGATTTTACTATTTTAAGTTTTACATTCATTTCTCCACTACAGAGCAATTATTCAAGATACTCATGCACATCATATTATTCTTGATTCGCATATTATGTTTTCGCGTTTTCTTCAAGATATTGAATAATATTTGCAATTGGTCTTTTAAGTGGTTAGATAATTAGATCTGAGTGTACATGCAACAATGATAGCAACAAGGACTCCCTGAGTTGCCGAGCAGGCATCAATTTTTACTACAGCGAAAGAAAACCTGCAAGCTTGAGGGTTACTTTTGTTAACTGGATGCTGCAATCAAATCAATTTTATAACCGGGAGTAAGACCGATCGATTTCTACTCTTTTCATCATTATTTGACATTTCTGCGAATTAAGCCCGAGGGCTCGTGATTCAGAAGGCAAACCAACCAACGCAGCATTCGTGTGAACTTCTTTACCATTTACTACTATTCCGCTAGTTCAAGGACAGAATAATACACCAGAGAGAAACACACTTCGTTGATTCATCAGGTCACTCTAGGCTCCCTCCCCACTCTGCATTTCTCTGCTCACAACTCTCGATAAAAACACTTATTTTTTCTATCTCAACAAAACACTTCGAGAGGACCGTTAGGTTTCTTGCTCAACCTCCCTAATATTTTTCCTCATAGCAAGTGCAATCTGCTTCTTTGGATTTCATTTTGATTAAATTTTCAATAAACACTATAAGTTCATCTTCGACTTTGACTTCAAACAAAGCTTGATTTCTATATTTTTTCAGCCTCGGTTGAATAATATAAAACAGCTAGAAAGTTCGCTGATCATCGATTTTCGATATTCTTGTTTTTTTTTTAGAAAAACGACATCAAGTTATTCTTGACTGAATAGAAGTTTTTCAACAGAATCTTTTTGCATTAAAATAATGAACAGTAAGATAGGTAACAATAAAATCTTATTACGGTAAACTAGCCGATTATTTCGTGTTTTAAATTTAATCGTGTCCCGTTTTGAATTAATTATTTAGTTGCCTCTTTCGCTCGACTAATTGGGCCCCGATTTTGAAGCGATGATTAATCCGTATTTTTGAATTTCAGATGTTTTGATTGAAAAAGCTACTCAATAGCTAAACTCGTTTACAAAGACAACCGATTGTTGATTCCTCGCGTGTGCAAGAGATATTCAATATTCCAGAGCGTAGCCGATGCCGCATAATGGAGCGGTCCAAGTTTACAGAGGAAGAACAGTGGAGGTCTCCACATGCACAAAATATTTTCTTTTCGGCTTCAACACTCTCTTTTGGGTAATTACTCTTTTTTGTCTACTTGTTTTCATCCTTTTTAGCTCGTTGGACTTGCTCTTCTTGTGATCGGCTTTTGGGCGTGGACGGAAAAAGGCTTCTTCGACAATATAAGCGAAGTCTCTGATATTCCATTCGACCCCGTCGTCCTCATTATCTCAATTGGAATAATTATGTTCACACTTTCCTTCACCGGGTGTCTCGGCTCGCTTCGTGAGAACATTTGCTTGCTCAAATTCGTAAGATTCAATCGATTTTTCAAACTCACTCATATACTTCTGGTAGTTCTCAACCATTCTTGGAATGATTTTCTTCGGCGAGCTTGTCTGCGCGATCCTGACCTTTGTTTACAAAGACTGGTTCAACCAGAAGTTCAACGACTTTATGGAAACGACGATTATCAAATATCGGGACGACCCAGATCTTCAAAATATAATTGACTTTGGACAGCGGAAGGTAAATGCGGCGCATCATATAAAGAAGCTCTCATATTCAATATTCAGCTACAATGTTGTGGCGGAGTTCAAGGAGCGCAAGATTGGGAAAGCAATATTTACTTCAACTGCTCAAGCTCAATCGAGCTGAATGGTATCGACTATCGCCCAGTCGAGTCCTGCGGAGTTCCATTTTCCTGCTGCGCCCATGGCGACATCAACTACGATGAAATTACGAATACGCAGTGTGGCTATGGGGTCCGTAGCAAAAAGGCAAGTCGGTATAGCTTTTGTTAAAGTTAAACGATATTCAGGAAGCTGACTGGGGTGAAGACATTTGGACTGACGGATGCATTGAAAAATTCGAACAGTTTTTGAGAAGAGAAGTCTATCTGGTCGCTGGCTTATTTATTGGTGTCGCCTTATTACAGGTAAATGCAGCTTCTCTTCTATAATTTACGCGTTCTTAGATCGTGCCTATATGCTTCGCGCAAAACATGATATCAGACATTGAGACGATCAAAGCAAGTTGGCATCGTTGAAACCAATGTATCTCCTTCGATCCATCGCCTTATTTTTAACTACACGATTCTTCACCTTGTTTATCACGACTAACGAAACGCTCCTGTACATAATTCTTATCATTTTCTTTATTTTTTCACAACTTTTAGTCACTTTGACTCCTGCCGTTCCTCCCGTTTTATTTCTTCCGAATCTTTACCGAAAAGACATCCTTATCTTTCCTACCCAAACGAATTACAAATAAAGAAATATGAAATTCTAGTTGGTTTTTTTATTAATATCGAGTATCAAAAATTAGATAGAACTGATTTTGGTCTAGCAGTGTCTGCGGATTAAAGCTAGAGCATATAATACGCAATGCCGTAGTAACAGAATATGTTTTAAGAAGGAGAAAACTTAATGACCTCAAAAGTGTACGTCGGGAATTTAGGCAGCGACCCACTCCAAGAAAGCGATTTGGAAGAAGAGTTTCAAGATTTCGGTCACATCAAGGAGATTTTTGTTGCACGAAATCCACCTGGATTTGCGTATATTGGTATTTGCAATTTATTCTGCTTGGCTATAATTTTGAACTTAGACTTCGTCTCAGAAAGGTCAGCTAAAACTGCTGTGCGTGAAATGCAAAGCCGACGAAAGATTTGTGGTCGGAAGCGAGTGAAAGTAGAGCTTTCGAATCGAGCTCGCAAAAAGCGCGATCGCGAGAGAAGCATCAGCCCAGAAACATATCGAAAGTATGGCTCAAGAACGCCGTCGCCAGAATTGAGAGAAGAGTCGAGGTCGCGTTCGAGGTCACCAATTAGAAGCAAACCTCTGTTTTGGGTTGAAAATGATGTGAACAGTTGGGTAGATTTAAAAAAAGCGTTATAGCTCGAAAATGAAGATCTAGTCAGATTCGCGATCAAGGTTAAATTTATTAAAACTAAATTTGCAACCGAAAAAGAAACCAAACAAGCCAAAGAAGAAGAAGCAAAAGAAGGAGAAGCTCGTCGATCTTTCTCCTGAATCGTCATCCGAGAGTGCAACTAGCTCAGATTCGGATGATTCAATGGAAGATCAGAAGGCAAAAGTAAAATCTGATCCAGAGCGTGCGAGAAAAAGGTTTATATCTCCGTTATGCCAGATCATGGAGAAACCCTGTTTTAGGAGACCAAAATCGAAGATCACTAAAGTGTCAAAGAACTCCAAATACACGAATTACACAATCACAATGGAAATCAAATCGGAGCACTAGAAAAGAAAGTCTTCTTCTACCTGTATCTTACGTGTTTGGTTAACACTGCCTTTCGCCACTTATTTTTTTGTTTAAAATGATCTACTTTCAGAATGAGCCTCCATTCCTAATCCTCTTCAGACCGATGCCGAATTTCGCAAATATTCAATAAATGCGAGATTATGCTGCGAGTTCATTAACTTCCACTCAGGCGTATACGATTACTCGATAAAAGACAAACTTGAAAACGTTCCAGCATTCATTTTGGACCTGAATGAATACAGTTTCTGACCAAGTTCGCATTATTTTCTGCCTCCCCGTTTTCAACTCAATCTCAAACATAAAAAGGTGAATAAACTCTTCAGCTTAAAAAAAGAAATAAGAATCGTCGATTTTATTTGAATAAATTGATGATTGCTGAAGCGAACGTTGCTCCATGGCGAATTTCTTGTCGAAAAAAATATTTTATGGAGGGGCTCTAATTTTTGGCGTATTTTGCATGTCTCAGGAATATTTAACTGACCCAACCGTCACTGTTCGCCGCCATTTAAGTAATTATTAATAAGGCTCCATATCTGGCCTCGGCATCCTGTCCTGAATAAAAACCTGTAACAGGTCCTGTTTTTTGACCTTGTCCTGAAACCTGTTTAATTTTTGGGCCTTAAATAGCTTTTGCTGCATGGCTTTCCGAAAGGTGATGGGCGTATCGCTCATCGATTCGGTGCCTCCAGCGATGGCCACGTCGTATTGGCCGCTTCGCATTTCTGAAACCACTGTACTTATCGCTCTGTTGGCCGAAATGCATGCCATGGTTACGGTATGGGCTGGAATATGGGTTGGCAAGCCAGCAGGCAGCATACTTTCGCGCGCCACGTTACTGGTTTTTAGGTTAGATATTACCGTCCCCATTACCACTTGCTTAATCTCTTCTGGATCGATTCCGCTTTGCAATACCAATCCCCGAATAGCTTCGGCACCTAATTCGTAGGCCATTTGGTTAAAATACCCTGTGCCCGCTCGCAAAAAAGGTGTGCGAACACCATCTACCAATACAATTTTCTTCATGGTTTATTTATTTCTTTTGAAAGGGATAGTCTTTTTTCTCTATAGCATAGGCAGCAACTTCTCGGCGAAGAGCTTTGGCGTTTACTACGTAACGCGTGGTTAAGGCGTTGAGAAAATACATCATATACTTACGCTGGAAACCCTCGGCGAAGGCATGGATTATCTCTTGCCCACATTGCTGTGCCTTGGTACAAGCGTTGTAAATGGATACTTGCGCAGCTTTTTTCATCATTTCTACATAGCGTTTATCGCTATCGGGTTGCGCAGCAAGTTTCTTATAGCGCAACCAAACGGAATCGGAGAGGTAGGCAGCGGCAAGAATGTCGCTCATGTTCATAACCATTTCCTGTTCCTCTACCAATTGCTTACCCAGCTTTCTTCCAGCTAGCCCAGAAATGAATAAGAACGTATATTTTAATTTTTGAATGGCCGTTTCCTCGCTGTCTGTACCAAAGGAAAACAACGTGCCTAGTAGGTAACGAGGTAGTTTTTTCTCGGCATCTTTAACGCTTAGTTCTTTGGTTTTGATGATGCGCTTGGTTAACTCGGCTACGGAAAGCATACGGTTAATCTCGTTGGTGCCTTCATAGATGCGTGTAATCCGAGCATCGCGATAGCCCATTTCTATACCGGTTTCTACGGCGTATCCCATGCCACCGTGAATCTGTAGCGATTCGTCTACGGCGTAATCTAAAACCTCTGAACAGGTGAATTTTAGCAGCGCTGCTTCTATGGCAAATTCGCGTACAGCATTTAATTTGGCCTGACCGCGTTCTTGACCTTTTTGGGTAAAATTATCGAATGCTCTATCGATGTTTCGTCCAGTTCTATACACCGCCGACTCGCCAGTAAGAATTTGGATAACCATCTCGGCAATTTTATGCTGCATGGCGCCAAATTCGGCTATGGGCTTTCTAAATTGCTTGCGCTCTAAGGCGTATTGAATGGCTTTTTGTAAAGCAAACTTGCTCCCGCCAATCGAACCAGATGCCAGTTTAATTCTACCTGTGTTTAAGATATTTAAGGCCATTTTAAAGCCCTCTTCGCGTTCGCCCAATAAATTTTCCTTAGGCACTTTACAGTTGGTAAAGAAAAGCTGAACGGTAGAGCTTCCTTTAATACCAAGTTTTTCCTCTTCGGCACCTACTTCAATTCCACCAAAGTTTTTTTCTACGATAAAGGCCGATAGGTTTTTATCGTCGTCAATTTTAGCAAAGACAATAAAGATGTCGGCAAACCCACCGTTGGTTATCCACATCTTTTGTCCATTTATGAGGTAGTGCGTGCCTTCTTCATTCAGCGTCGCCTTGGTTTTACCCGAATTGGCATCGCTGCCTGCACCAGGTTCGGTTAAACAGTACGAGGCCTTTAATTGACCTGTCGCAATACCTGGCAGGTATTTTTGTTTCTGTTCGTCGTTACCGTAGTAAACGATAGGGAGGGAGCCAATAGAGGTTTGGGCCCCAATGGTTGTGGCAAAGGAAAAACCACCGGCAACAGCCTCGGAGAACATAATGCCAGTATTAAAGTCGAGGCCCATACCACCATATTTTTCGGGTATAGCTACGCCGCAAAGGCCCATTTCGCCTGCTTTCTCTAATT
>JAOXNJ010088052.1:0-11965 GCA_028566655.1 Metis holothuriae
ACATAAATAAGCTACGAGTCTTAATCAAATATGAAATCAAATATTTGGCCTAGATCCTTTCTTTTAAGGCAAAAAAAAGCGGATTTTTTGCCTTTTGGGGGTGTTCCTGCGGCGCTAGAAGTCGCTCGTTGTTGCCCCACCGCTCGATCAGGGTGAAGCGACCCGTGCGTCCCGTGGCATGTGCCAGTGCGTATACCACATCCTTTAACAAATCAAATTAACTAATTAATTAACGAGCATTTATGTCCTTATTATTAAGGCCTTTTTATTTTAATCAGGATGATTGATTGATTGATTGATGGGAGACCGACCTGACATGTGGTTTTTTCTGTGACGCCGCAGACGATGCGCTGCACGCCCTCCACCCACACCTTCAGCTCCATAGATTGCTCAATTCAGCCGCTCTTCATCCTTCTGCAAAAAAATGAATAAAAACAAATGATTTTTTTAGTTTTTTTCTTTTCTTTTGGCATAAAAACAGACATTGGAGTATAATATCTTGAGTGTGAGTACATCGAAGGATGAGCGATGGCGAGCAGTCTCTGCATCGATCAGAGCTGTCAAAGGGGCGCAAGAAGAGGAATGGCTCGACCTGAGCACACTTGAGTGATGACAGAACCCACTACATTCTATATTAAGTGACTTTTTGACTACATTTGAGGACACGTGACTTGCTTCCACCTCGACTTTGGATCAACTACTCACAATTCTTATTTAGTCTCTTATGTGCTCCCTCACTCGGTTGTTTGCCTTTCCCTCCCGGAGAGAGCGACCCTCACTCGCTAAAACTAACTCTTGTCCACACACCAAACCAACTCACATTACTTGAACTTTACTGCAACTCGACTCTTTCTACGACTATGAGAAGAAATTCTCTTTTTACTAACATAAGTGTATTTAAAGCCACTGTAGTGGGAAATGTCTTGTGTCTCCGGGGCTGAGACAACAACAATAACAGACGATGATCTTGGCCGAGAACTAAGCATTCATTCGTTCCATTTAGAATGAGATTAGTTGCTCCCAGAGGATTTTTCACTACTACATTATATGTTCTATTATTAAAACAATAGTATTATAATAGTAAATGGGACTGGGAAATGCCTTAGATAGCCTTTACTTAGCACTTGTACGTGACTTCTTTGTATCTACTGCAAAGAAAGGGACGAATTTGTCTTCTTGTTTGCATCCAAATTGCATTTGTAGGAATGTTCAATAATAAGAAAAAGAAGAAAAAAGGTTTTTTGGTAGCAGATTTGATTGGCTGGATCAACAAGTCGAAGTGCGATCAACAGGGGCGAATTTTGTGAGAATAAATGCTCTGATTCGGACTCTGTAAACAGAACAAAGTGCTTTAAGTCAACTTGCTTCAAAAGCAGGGCCAGGCACTAACAAAAGCTTTTAGACACTTTGACAGCACATCAAAAGGAGCCACTTCATCCCATACTAGCACAAAACATCTAGTAATATACATTTTCTAATAGCACAATATAGTCTAATACTACATCTACGTTAAAAAAGGGTTAAAGATGGCAAGGGAATTGTGTGTGTAGAGACGCCAAAAGTCGGTGAGAGCAAAGATAGGGATGAGGCCAACCCGATCATCTCTTTCTCATACTTCAGATACTTTTTCTCATATGCTCTAAATAAACTTATATGAGTATTATAAGTACACAATGTCATTACTCCACGTACATTGTATTATAAGGTGTGTAGTGTTGGATCCCCTCGGGGTTCTGTCCCGGCCCCTTAATGCTTCTGGTGGGCGCAGACACGCATGAGAGGACTCGGTCACGCCCGACCTCATCGAAGGTCACACACATTACTGACATTACAGCAAATATGTAGTAATCCATCATTACTATCAAAAAGTAGAAAGATTGTAAGTAGTACACCAGTTATAGGTACACAGACGTCATCAAAGGGGCAGAGGGGGTTCCAAGAGGTTCTTGAGGTGCGTGCGTGGTCCACAAAGACAATCATTGCCCAATACCTAGTTAAAACATTATTTAGAAGTACGACGGTTTAAGTACTCGTATTGTTCAAGTTCAACTAATAGCACTTATTTGGACTTTGGATGGGCCAAAATATGTACGTCCTTTTGTCCTTCAAATTTGGCCACAATTTTGCTCAAATTTTATGGCTTTAGAAGTACTACATAGAGACACAATGCCAAGAAAAGTTGGGAATTTGAGCCCTTGAAAAGATGACATTCTAGTACAATTGACCAATTTTGTTACAGGAAATAGGTAGTACAGTACTATCAATTCTTTTTTGTAATAATTCTAATTGTGTGAATTGTTTTAGTACATCGTAAAAGTATGTAGTAAGTAGGTACTGTAGAAAGAAAATTAACTTTTGTTATATAGTATTGGTTTGAGGGAAAGACCTATTTTTTCCTCCTTGAAATGAAAACTAGCGTTGTCATCTCCCCTCATCCCCTTTTGGCCGCAGCACTCGAAAAGTCGAAGTTGGCAGTTAAAGCCGGACACTCGACTTTGATGAAACGTTACGGAGTTTCTCCTTCCATCTACCTTTGAAATGTTAAGAATTGTTCGATTTGGCTGGTTGCTTCACTTTTGGCCGTTGCTCCCAATCATTATTGGCAGCCAGTTCAATCGATCACCCGTTAATGACGAGCCATCATCAGCGTCCACAACGGGCAGACGTCATTAAGGCACATCTAGCGAATACCAAGAAGCATCATAAGAGTTATTCACATAATGAAATATTACTAATGTATTGTGCTGAATGAAAATCGTGATCGATTTCTACTCGGTTCTTGCCTCCAGGCTCTCTCTCCATCAATCAATGCGTCCATCCATCTGCAATGGGCTGAGAATAAGTCTTTCTCAACTGTAGTGGACCTAAGAAGTCACTAGAGCATCCATTCATCAGCCATTCATTCATGGCATCTGGGCAGAGAAAAAACACGACAATAGCAATCATGCTGCTCATTGATTGATTGATTGATTGATTGGCTATGTACAAGGCTCACAAGTAGTGTATACGACAATCGATGGATGGATCGATGTGACTTGTCTCATCTGGCTCTCAGCCAGATCAATGGAGATACGAGTAAGAGTACGTACTTGGATACCGATCCATTATTCCCTTCTCAATAAATGGTACGTACACTTTCTTGGCCACTTGTCAGCTCTTATCCAAGCTGGCTCAAGGACAACTGACTGACCATTGTTGTTGCCAAAAGCAATTTTATCCATTGATTGCATTGCAGAATAACATTCTTCTTGCAGTATATGTACAAATATCACTACACAAAGAACTTATTTTAAGCACTTTATTCAGAATAAGGTTAGTTTATACGCAAAGTACATATGTACTCGTATGTTAAGTACATATACGTAAAGTACCTAAATCATATGAAGTTGTTTCCTGCCATCTATTTGTTATGCAAGTTGAGTCACTTACATACTTTGTTTGTAGCTAGTCGAGTCGTTGAATTTTGCATGTTCAGCCTCGTGCAAAGACTACGAGTGAACTTCCAGCCCAAACTTGCCTCGAGAAAGACGACTTACTCACAAAACCACTTGTAGTCCCTAGGCAGAAGCAACATTGTGCAATACTTTGTCATGAAAGACTCCGATCAAGATGATTGTGGGCCCTGAATAACAAACAATAGCAATACCAATATCATGCATAATAAGGCCATTCTATTGCACTAGACAAACGCAATTTATTGGGGGAGCAGAGAAAGCTCTTGTATTGTGCAAATTCGAGGTAGAAAGGAGTCCATAATATGCAGTGAAGAGAGTCTGAGCAAATCCGAAAAAAGGGCTTAAGGAAAGAACACATGTTGCTACACATACTGTAGAAAGAGCACCACTATATAAATGTCTTTCCCTGGCTTTGAGGCAACAATAACAAAAGAGTGGCTGAGAATACATTCTGCTACTACTAATGCACTTTTTTTCCTAGGGAAACAAAAACGAGTAAGTAGTGGTCGGACACAAAACGTGTCCGACAGTCCCTTTCGTCGCGGCTCCTAAAGCAGAGTTTCTCACAACAACGACCACTACTCAAACTATGCAGTAGAAAAACATTTCTTAATATATATAAGTATTAGTATAAGTATATATGTATAAGTATTAACTAAATGTAGTAAGTAATAAGTATTATGTGGAAGTTGCAAAAGCAATAAATACTCTTATGTTGGTAGTCTGTGTAGTCCATTAGTGCATTGTGGTCACTTGGGCCCTGCAATATTTGCCTCAGTTTCACCTCCTTTGTTTGTGCATTCCTTTTGTACGGACTATTATTGTCTGGCCTAGTTTCTTGCGAGCGAGCGACATTCGATTGATTGATTGATTGCCGCAGTCAGACAAACAGAGAGGATGAGTGCAGCATTCTGCTACCTTCCCTTTACACCACATTTGCTTACCTCTAAGCACAAAATTACAAAACTTCCTCTACCAAATTCCCTTATTTGCACTGTACATTACTCTATTTAAGCCCAAAAAAAATGCATATTGTTACAGAGAAAGAGCTTTTTTTTAAAGGCTGTTTTCGATCAAACGGATGAGTATGTGCATATTATATTACGTACAAGTCGTTTATAATGGCCATTGTAAAGTGGGCTGACAGTGCCGACAATTCGTCTCCCAGCTCCGGCAGCCTCATACTGAACTCTCTTTAGTATAAAGTTATATAGTGTTTCCACTAACAAATGTGTACAAATAGTAGTACATAGTAAAGTAGTAGTAAATAAGTGTGTAGGTATGGAGTGAGCGTTGTTTGTAGTGTCGGTTTGTCTAACTCTCTCTCTCTGTGCCAATCGGCAGGCCTGAATGGGCCTGAGTCAGGCCGATTTCTGCAGTGACTTGGAAAATTGCCTTCCTTCAACACCAGCCAGCTAGCAGGCCTCACTCTCATCCATCCGACGTTGGAAGAGGACTTCCAACACTTTATATATGTAGTGGCATTTCTTAAAAAGTGGACCTGAAACACTGTCCGACTATGCAAGCACCCAGTAGGTATGTGCTGTTATTTCAGAGTTATGCATGCACTTATGAATGCAGTTTGCTTAAAAGAGCCTTTAAAACAAGTCAAATTTCACCCAAAGAAGGCCAAAAAAGCACTTGTGCAGGCAGGAGGGGCCTATAACATCTTGTATTAATGAGGGCAGCAATAAATGCACATGTGTATTTACTGTTTAAGTCAAGCACTCAGAGCAAACAATGGAGTTGATGCATAAATATGTAGGTGGCAGTAAAAAAGTGGGGCTTGATTTGATTGCTTGTCTACTACCTGCCTCTCATTGATAGCAATCTTGATAAGCAGGCACATTTGTTGCTCCACTGAACTCGCTAACTACCACAACCACTTAAAGACTTTTAACTCTGAGATAAGTGCCTTTTTTGCCTTTGATTGATTAATTGATTGATTGATTGATTGATTGATGGACAGCTTCATCGCCTGAATGGTCTTATTGATTGACTGAGTATAACTGTGGATGCGTGATACCAGGGAATGCGGCTCAATTATTATTTTACTCCCTTTTTGGGCTCCTCCAAAAGCACTTCTTAGAATCCAAATACGAAAATATTTCTAATTTTGATGAAATATTAACGCAATTCCATTAATCGAAGAGGCTCAGGCCCTAATAATGACATTTTAGTAGACCTTTCATTATACTTACTTTTATGTAGAGAATGTACAGTCTTATTGGCTGAAATTTGAAGAGTGCTAATGGATTGCATGACAAGAAATATGCAAGTCTTGTGTATTATAAATACTGCTTTTGCCTAACGACTTAATCACCGTCTGTGCATGAATAATAACGGCTGTAGGGCAATGATGACATGATAAAAAATGATTAGGCCATCATGACCAGCTCCTGCTATACAGTCACTTTCACCTGGTGGAAGGTGCTCAGTCAGGGCGGCAGCAGTAGTGACAAGCGCGATCAATCGACGTCGGCCGCCATGCCAAGACGAAGGCCAATCTAATGCCACGCACATTGACACTACAACACAATACATTTTATACATTACACCATATAGTATACCTATTATACACTTCCTAAACACTTACATTACTGAACACTCAAGGAACGACTTGGCCACGTGACCAAGGATCACAACAATAAATATTTTTTTTTCCCTTCAAATAACGACAAAAATATGTTTTTTAGTACATTTTTCAGTCTTTTTCGTTTTTCTTTCAGTTGTTAAAAGAGAAGAACGTATGAGTATGAGCTCATTTGCTTTCGCCTCAGCTCCTTGCTTGTGGTCTGTCGCAATGAGGTTTCTGGCTACACAAGCCATAAAGAAAAAAAGAGCTGCTGACCAACCTAGGAGGAATGTCTTAGGGGAGCACTAAAAAAGTCTCTTTGCCATCACTACACACATTTATTGCTCACTTCCACTGTACTGCCAAGGTGCACTAAGAGTTTGAGTGGTGGCGGCCATTTCGCTCGATTTGACAGCCCAGAGATGACCGAGGCCAACCAAAATGGAGGAACGGAGAAAGACAGAAACTTCTGAGATAATGGGCAAAATTCCTCCCTACTCCTAGAATGACATTTGAAAAGTGCACGGAACAATAAACTGAGGAAATGAATTCAAAACACATTCGTCTCGCCTCATTTAACATTAGTTCAGAAGTCATTACTTAGCCTTATTACGTACATGTATGTATGCACTTCTTATCTTGAGTGCGAAATGTCTTGGATAAGGCTGCAGAAGAGAAATATTGTGCAAAAAAAGCGAAATTTCCGGAAAATAATGAGGAGTTCAGTCTTGAACCAAGTCTTGATAAAAAAAAACCTCTTTTTTTACTTCTGATATTGATGATAGTCTGGATCAGTTGAGGCTCGTGAAAGCCTTTTCTTCTTCCTAACAAAGGGTACGTCAAACTCTATCATGAGTAATGATCATAAAGGCACGCAAATAAGGAGTATTGCTGCTTGTCCCCCCCAAAATGTGAAAATGGTGGACAAAAACAACAGAAATTAGTGGAAAAATTAAGAGAAGCAGGAAAATTCTCCCCTTTGGAGCATAACCAAAAGTACTGTTAAAGAGCCTGAAGACATTTCTAATGAAATGCTTGACCACTTGAAATGCTTGACCACTCTCCAAAAATCTCTAAATAACGAACACTAGAGTAGTGTACGTATAATGGAACACAATTTATGGCCCAATAAGTAAAAAGCAATGAATAGAAGGGTTTACTGGTGTCCAAATGAGGACCCAGAGCAATCTCATCTCGGACTTGCTTGCAGTCCAGCTGGTACCAGTTGCAACTTCTGTAGCAACATGTGCAATGTTATAGTGTAATGTGAGAGTGGTGATCGCCCTGGGGGAAGTCGGAGGCGGCGAATCTCGAGGCCGACGTCTGACAGGACACACACATAACTCTTCGGCCCAGAACGAGCCGTCGCTCTTCTTATACCAACACCACCAACTCTCAATACAAACTACATATACTAGACTATAAGTGAGTCTGGGCTGGGGGCCACAAAATTGGCTGGTGGCGGCCCCAATCGATTGCTTCTGGCCATCCAACCAATCCCACATTCATTCCCTAATGTCGGTCAGAAGGATTCAGCACTACATACGTACATACTCAATCAGCACTACACACATTACATACTCAAAGGTCAATACTACTACTGTAAAAAGTAGTTCGTATTCAAGTTGTGGGAGTGACGTCTCGTCTTGGCTCCGAACAAGTCTGGGAGTGACACAGCATTGATGTGAGTGCTGGAACCGTGACTTCTCAGACCTTGACTCAATTGTCCCAGATGAAAATCACATTTACATACAAGGAAAAATAACTGACAAATAAATAAGAGCTGCATCATACAAGTGCTGTGTACTTCTTTACTTATTGGAAATTTCATAAATGTTTATGTGGTGTGGCTGAAACTCCTTTTGCGAATGGTTCTGTGAAGCAGAGCATGGGATAAGCATCAATATTTATTAAAGTTACAAAAAAGCAAGTGCAATAAACATTTATGTATCTTTTCTTCAGCAAGACTTCCATTCAATTGCTAGCTTTCACTTGTCTCGAAGGGTTAAGCCAAACAAGTGTTATTGCCTCTGGCAAAGAGAGACAAGCAGGGACGTTTTACCGTCATGACACTCGGTTATTGCTTCCATCTCGAGGCAAGCCACAAAAACCCAATAATGTCAGTTCTTTGTTGTTGTCAAGAGATAGCGTCACTGGAAAAAAAAAGATGTTTCGTTGTCAGTGACAAAGAGGGCAAAATTTCGCTCCACCTTTATTGGCTGTCACACCTGGAAAAAATACATACATATTACATAGCTACTACATAGGTAGATGGTTGAGCTGGTAGGAGATTGTGAAGGAGTTTGAACACAAATACAAAGCTCCTACCTAGAATCCAATAAGCAAGTTTGTTCTCAAGTTGTTGAGAAACAACTTGGCTAAAGTTGGAGGAGTTCAGAGAACTCTGAATTCTGTAGCTTGTCGTCGCCTAATGTGCAAACTTGTCCAACAAAACAAAGTGCTTGCAACTTTGTGCACTTCAATAACAACAAATGGAGTAAACAACCAAAATAGGTAGCTCAATAATGCATGTTGTTATAACAAAACATTCACTCACTACATTCACTAAACTACCTAGCCATTTGTAGTGGGTCGGTCATAATTGGTGAATGCCAGAGAGGGTTTGTACTCGTACCTTTTGCTCGTGAATTACGATAATGCAACTGGACAAACATGGATGGTCGGTATGCCAGAGCTGACGATACCCAGGCACAAATATTGTTATTATGCACTAAGCCAACCACTTATCACGCATATGTATGTACATATTGCAAGAACAGAGTGAATAAATAAGAGTCTACTGTACTGTCATAATTATATAGTAGTAATACAAGACATTCATGCATGTGTTTGCTAGGAGACGTGCTCATTCTCGGCCTCTTCTCCATAATTGCGCCTCCACAATGAAATACGGAGCCACCAGAGACACTAATACAAGTGCATACACAGTTATTATTGGCTGTCACGTGTGTGCTCTCTTCTCCATGATAATCAGAGGACAAATTATGGGCCAGCCAGTCACTCTATTAGAGAGCAAATAAACACTAATATCATGGCTATACTATGACTCTATTAAAGTTTGTCTCGTGACAAGTTGTTTGTCGAGCCAGAACGAAGACGCAAAATATTGTTATACCCAAGGAAGGACCAGAAGCAAATAAGAATAACCAGTCACAACCAAAGAATGCTGTAAAAGAGGCCATGTCACATTAACAGTATTAAAGGCATTAAACAGGATTAAAGGTACTTTTAAGGACTTATGTACTGTGTACTCTTCTTTTGGGAAGTGCACTCATTAATGTCTATTTGGATTGAATTAACTAGCAATGGTCCAGAGTGATGAATTTGGGCCATTTTCGAGGAGTGAGTGCTCATTGCTATTCTTGAAAGAGGATGAAGCCAGGGCATTAAGCAAAGCCACCGTTTGACGCAAATGCCTCGGCCCAATTCGAGACGTGCTGGATGAGAAAAGCTGAGAAAAGCTGAGAAAAGCGATTTACTAGTTGGTGCGAGGTCAAACTCTGCTTTTGCCTGGGGCCCAACCAACTCTGCAAGTCCGCTTTGTAGCCGCGACTTGACGTCGCCTCATAAATTATATACGCGGAATTGAATGCGGCTCAAGGCCCTTTCTGCTTTGCCCCCAGGAAAAGCCACACAATACATTTTTTGTAGGTTCATACTGAGCCCTAAATAAGGGCAGGCAGTAAACACCACAATAACTGGGCTCCAAAACATCATTATAATAACTGTGTGTGTGGCCAGTAGCAACTGGCTTTGCTGAAAACAGGCTTTACTAAATCCCATTTGTACGTAGCTTGTAGCACACATTTCTCTTTTCATTAGGGGCGACAAAACGGAGCAGAGCATTAAACAAGCATTATTTAGGGCTAAGCTCTGACATGGACAGGGTATAAAGCTTTAGGTGACTTTTGCAAAGGCATGTTTCATTAGTGGAAGAGCTTGGGCCCTCATAATGTGGTTACAACAAAGCGACGCTGAATAATGGCGGCCATCTGTCTATGTGACGATACAGATAGGCTGCTTTGACAGACGCTCTTGGCAACGCCCAATGGGCGTGGCCCTTTGCCACGCCCAAAGAGATCCAAGACAAACACTTATCATCTACCATTGTCGCATCTGGGCCAGAAAAGGAACATTCTTTTAGCGGAATAGAAGGAAATACGCATCTAAATGGCCAAATGGATAGAGAGACATCAGCATATTCATTTGCAATCAGCAATTTGGCAGACAAGCGCCCAAATTACAGCAGACAAAGTACTCATTACTGTCATTACAACAAAGTGGGCCTACAACCCATGCATGCTTAGCCAATATGTAGTTAAGTGAGGACAAATGACTTTGCTGACTCTAAACCCTACAGCAAGAGCGACTTTTATTTAATGCATTAATTGGATTTGCCCCTATAATTGACCTTTAATATGGCCTTAATTGATATTGAGTCCTTTTGAGTGGAATGAATGGTTTCCACGATCTGTAAGGTCACGTGATATGAATGAGCTGGATGTCTGGAAAGGACATAGAGATAACAACAAACACGTGGCTGTATGTGGTTTCGTGCATTTGAAGTGCAGAATGACGTGGGCGTCGTGACACGTGAGGATGGATGGATGGACGCGTGGGAGTGCTTGAGATCGACCTCGAGATCGACTTGCATCGCACCTTTCAGGAATTGACGTGTAGAGCAGAACGATTGAAAAGTATGTCTAATCTCCTGTCGAGAATTTACAAAATCCCACTGTCGACAAACGTCGCTATCGAAGCAGGCCATCGCTAAAGTCAGCATTTGCCCAATAACAAGCTGGGATCAAGCAAAACTTGCCCAACCCAGACCCATCACCAAATCCTAAGACCCATTCCAATAACCACTAAGTACTGACTAGAACCTATAGGATGATAGTAGAGTAGTATAGAAAGCTAATTTACAGTCATATTGAATTTACATATTTGAAATATTTACTAGAAGAGCCTTAAATATCTTTTCTTTTCTTGATGTTGCAGTCGATCGAGAGTGTTTGTTGCTCGTACTTGAGTGCCACTGTAAAAAGCTGGTAGGAAAGTGAAGTGAGTGAGTCGGCCATATTGGCTCTGAGAGAGAGAGAGGGAAGAACGGAAATGAAGAGATCGTCTCAGAAGCAACTCAACATGGTGAGACTCAATACAGACTACACAAGTTGCCGGCAAAAGCACTCAGACAGTGAGATCTGCTCCGCACCCCAAAGTGGCCCAAGTTGGAACACTACTCACTTCTGACACTAGACAAAGTAATGTATTGCAGAAGAACTTGGAAGTGGGAATGGAGTCGGAATGTAAGTAGATAGCAAGCGACTTTGCGATGATCCCTGAGTCAGAGGCCAAGTTTGGACCTCTATGGTTATGACTGAGCCACAATGAAGATATGGGACCATGACGACTCCGGCTTCAGTCAAGCGTGGCTGCAAGTAGAACGAGCTCATCTACAAAAAGTGTGCAAGGGTCACAGGCATGACGACAAAGTTGTCTTGATGGCCCCCACACGCTTGCTTGATGGAGCACAAAGAGATTCAGGGCCACAAAAGAAGGGTAGGTAGGCAAAGCAACAATATAAGCAATCTTAGGAGTGACATAAAGAAGCATTATGATCATCTTTAGGACCTACTAAAGCATTGTAGCAGGAAGTCATTAGTCGACTAAGTTGGTGTGTCTATCAAGCACCACTCGGACATGTCGATTGGCACCCACAAAAAAAAGAAAAGTAGGGCCTTGACCTGATGCCATCCATAGATGGGCATCAGGTAACAATGACAGCAACTCACTCATCTTACTGCGCAGGGTTCTGAACGTTTCAGTTCTTGTTATTTTTTAGACACATATTTCGTGACTATGGAAGAGTATTTCAAAAGTTTGGCACCACAATTCTGAAAATTGATTTTTTAAA